>CM076578.1:1040827230-1041038349 GCA_034641835.2 Pinus albicaulis
AACTTTTATTTGATGATTCTGCTAGCCCATTACCTTGTGGGTAGTAAGTAGTAGAATGACCAAGTGCAATCCGATACCTATGACAAAAATCATTCATCTTCTTGGATCCAAAAGCAGCAGCATTATCAGTGATAATCTTCCTGGGGCAACAAAATCTAGAGAGGATGTGGTCTTCAAGGAACTCAATGATAACAGAATCTGTGGCATTCCTAGAAGGGATGGCCTCTATCCATTTTGTGAAATAGTCTGTGGCTGTGAGAATCCATTTGTGTTGGGATGATGAAGCAGGATGGATCTCCCCTATGAAATCTAGGCCCCACTGTTGAAAGGGAGCCTCAACAGTGATAGGTTGTAATGGTAAAGGGAGGAGATTTCTTTTGCCCTTAAAGATATGGCACTTATGGAAGGAAACTATCATTTTATGGATATCATTGAAAAGAGTAGGCCAGTAATATCCAACCCTAAGGATTTTGTTAGCAGTGGCTCTCCAGTTTAGATGACCCCCACACTCTCCTGCATGGAATTCATGTTTAACCCTCTCTGCTTCAGTTTTAGGCAGACATTTAAGCAGCAAACCATTTGCATTTTCCAGTATAAACATTCATTTAAAATGCAATAGTTTCTAGCCTTTAACTTCAAAAACCTAGCCTTATTCTTTGATAAATCAGGAGGAGCATTCGGATTTGTAAGCACATACAGGATGTCAGAGTACCAAGAAGAGTTTTGAAATTGTTCTTCAACAGTAGGGTCGGGCAATCCTTCATGTTCATCCAAGGCATCTACCATTTTTATGTCAAGGGCTTGCAAGTTAGATTCAGCCATTAGTTGAGCTAAGCCCTGACCTTTGATAATTTTCGTGGGTTTTATCTCCAGGTCATACTCTAGTATTACAGCAATCAATTTGCCCCTCTTTCCATCTGGGTCTTGGGACAAAATTTCTTTTACCACTATGTTTGGCATGTACTCAATGATGTGGGAATGTAGAATGTACACCCTAAAGTCTTTTAAGGCCTTTACCAAGGCATAGGCCTGTTTTTCCATTATGTTATATTTCAAGGGTGCATCCCTCAGAGCCTTGCTGAAAAAATAAATAGGTTGTTCCTGTCCCTCTGGGTTTTTCTGTAGCAGGACTGCAGCCACTGTATGCTCGGAGGCAAAGGAGAATATCAGGAAATCTTTTGAAAAGTCAGGGCTGATTAGGACTAGTGCCCGGGTAAGTGCGAGTTTAACGAATTCAAAATAATTTTTGGCCTCTAGAGTCCACTTGACCCCTACTTCCTTTTTCAGTGTGTTTTTCATATCTCTGAGGAGCTCAGCTAAGTTGGGAATAAACCACCACAAAAATTTGATTTTTCCCAATAAAGGACTACAGTTATTTTATGTTTCTCGGGTGAGTAATATGTATTATTCCCTCAACTCTTTTCGGGACTATTTTGATCCCCTTTTCTGATATAATATGGCCAAGAAGCTTACCTTCTTGAAGGCCAAATACAGTCTTCTTGGGATTTAATGAAAGCCCAAACCTTCTACATTTCTCAAATACTCTTCTCAGATGTTTAAGGTGCTCTTCATCAGTCTTGGAATAAATTGTTATGTCATCAAGATAAATGACAATGAAGTGACCTATTTCCTCTGAAAATGCTATGTCCATAGCTCTTTGGAAGGTTTCACCACCGTTCATTAGTCCAAAAGGCATTTTCACGTACATGAAAGTGCCCCATGGAGTGGTGAAAGTTGTCTTAAGCTGATCTTCTGGGAGTACTAAAACTTGGTTATACCCTGAAAAGCCATCTAACAGGGATATCCTTTTTGAGCCCACTACTCGTTGGAGGATGTGTTCCATCTTGGGTAAGGGGTAATTGTCCTTATGTGAAGCTCTGTTATGGTTTCTAAAATCAATGCACAGTCTGATCTCACCTATCTTTTTCCTCACAGCTACAATGTTGGAAACCTAATCGGAAAACCTCACAGGCACTATGATTTCTGCCTCATACATTTTCTTGATTTCCTTTTCAACTAGAGGCATTTGTACTGGGTTAATTCTGCGAAGTTTCTATCTGAAGGGTTTTTTGTTTTCTTTCAAAGGGATCTTGTGCTGGATGATTTATGTATCATAGGCCTTTAAGTCCTCATAGCTCCAGGCAAACACATCGAAAAACTCTTTAAATAACTCAATGTATTTCTTTTTCATGCCTATTTGCAAGGACTTAGCTAATTTAATCATTTTAGTCTTATCATCGGTGCCTATGTTGCATTCCTCGACATCAGACTCTATGTGTTCTATAGTGGGTTTCGTTGCTACGTCGTTAAAATCAAAAAGGTCCTCTAAAGGTGCTATTCCTCTAGGTATGTTTTTGTCTTTTGACTGCAGCACCTCAATGTCTTCTTTTTCTGCGTTCTTGTACTCTTCAGTATGAGTTCCAAGTTCTTTGGTTAACATGTTGATTTCTACGGAACAGGACGGTTTTTCTTCCTCGGGGGGCTCTTCATTCAGGCAGTTTTCATTGGATTTATAGTCTGAATCGGATAATTCAAACTCATTCCTACCAAGCAGGAAATCCTCTATCTGCTTGTCACCCTCGAAGACCTGCCAATACTTCTCATTATCTGGCACTGCAGGCCTATACTTCGTTTGAATGATGATCCATTTATCACTAGGTGATTTCTAATATGAACTAGCTACACAGGCTAATCCATTTGCAATAATGTTCTGACTCCTAGGAACAAACACAAGTTCGTATTCTACAAAGGTTTTCAGTAAATCCATGGCATCATTTCTGTATGCCCTCAATCTAGGATGCTTTGTAGTGTACTCTCCATTCACTTGTTTGATGACTAACTTAGAATCTCCATGTACAGCTATTCTTCAGGCTCCTAGTCTTTTCAATAGGTTCAATCCTAGGATGAGAGCCTCATACTCCGCAATATTTTTTGTACATTTAAAATATAGCTTGAAAGCATGACTCTCAGCATAGTTATGTTCAGTATTGTGTAACCACACTCCAGCCCTTTGCATTCTTCCTAGTGCAAGACCCATCAAAGTTCATTCTCCATAAGGGATTGTTTACAGCTTGGCTATCGGTTTCATCCCTAACGTTGTGTTCACCCTTATGTTGTATCATGGGGTCTACACCATGTTGTGGAATGTTTTGTTCTTCATGAAGTGCATGGAGTTCAGAGTGATGAGTAATCTGCAGTTTGCAGTCTTGGTTTTGTTCACTCTGAGTTTCTGATTTAGTGCATTGTTCGAAGGTTTCTCTCTCATTTTCCTCTATATCTAGAGTGGCCATTATGTTAATATCTATGGGCTCTACTCTATTATTTTAATCTTTGTCTTCTAGTTCTGGTTCATCTATGGATTCATTATTGAAAAGGATAAAAGAGTCCAGATCTATGTGGATAGAGTATAGAGGTGAATTTTCAGGTTTTTCAGGGCTGCTAACCATAAAATTCATTTGTGCCTCTCTATACAGTCTCCTAATATGGCTAAAGACAGGGATTGTGGCATATGACCCATCCATATGCATTGTACCTTGCAGCTTGGCACCCCATGACCTTGACAACAACATGACATACTTAGGTGGCACATCTACCACTACAACATCCATAACCATGCACTTGGCTAGGATTTGAGTCAGATTCACACAAAGATCTTTGATTAGACCAAGGCACTTCACCCTGCCACAGAAAATTTTAGGGGCTAATATTCGTAGATGGGCTACTTTTCCATGTTTTTTCCAAAAAAAAAATATTCGCCAATTTCCATTTTTTCTAAAAATGATTCACCCACATTTTATAGTATAAAATTATTTTACCTTAAAAATCGCCAAAATTTTATATAGACTATTATAAAATCATTAGAAATATAAATATTTTTACAGAAATTATTTCCAAATATTTTAAAATATGCATATTAGGGACTAGTAAGATTCGCTAAGGTTTATAAACTTCAAGATAAAGTTACATTCTTAAAAATTTCCTTGCACCCTGCTAGAGTCAAAGGAATATAAGTCCTTATAAGGTCTGGTTATTTCTAGGCCTAACTTCTCCATAATTACCTTAGGCATAAGGTTGTGTGAAGTCCCAAAGTCATGCATTGTGTTGTGAAGGATTTTTTCATGGATATTGAGGCTAATATAAAAAGGAGGTACTACCCCTTCCTGAAACTTCCCTTCTATCTTTGGACCGAACAAAAGAGCTGGTTGATCGTCATTTAGATTGAAAGTGTCACTGTTTTCTTCTAGATTTAAAGCTTTCAAAATTTGACCTTTGTATGCATCTTGGGTGGCAAACTCAATGAGAGGCACTGAAATTTTGATCTTGGCTATCTCACTTTCCAAATTGAAAGGAGATGGACTCTTTGAAAGGCTCAATTCTGTTTTATTGGCCACCATTTTATTGGCAGAATCAGCCTATTGATTCTCACAATGTACAGTGTCTAAAGTTGTTTTATCAGGAGCATTAGCTGCAATGCTAGTGTTGCTAGTCTCTCGACTTGTTTATCAGTAGTTTGGATGTCCTTTTCTTTGTTCCTCACAAAACTCTCAGCTGCTGATTTGTTACTCTCAGCAGTCACTTTGGGCGTCTTCTCAGGTCTTTTCTTAATGGCAATCTCAAAGGCTTTTGGTTTGGAATTGTCTAAGCTCTTTTTGATTCTAAGTTCATACTGTTCTCTGACCTGTATGATGGAATTTTCAAATCCTAACCTATAATCCTCAGATTCTAACCTTTCCTCATCCCAATGTGAGTATGAGGTCTTATTATCTTCTGTGGAACAGGTGTGGATCGATTTTTCTACTTCCACCATGTTTATTGTGGTTCCCTCAGACTCTTCTATTATCCCCTCATCCTCATCAAGGAAATTCTCTTGAAATGGGGGTATGACTTGTTGATCATAGTCTCTCTGTCTGTTTGGGGGATTGTTTCTCCTAAAGTTCTGGTTCTGGTTTTGATTTTGGTTTATGTTCTGATTACTGACCTTGACCACCATTTTCTCCATCATTTTCTCTAGCCTTTCCATGTTTTTGACTAGATTGTCATATTTGGGATCAGATGTGGAAGCTGATGTGTCATCCCTATAGGTTACCTTCTTCTCAGCCCTCATTCTCGCTCTTTTTTCTATCAAGTTTGCTTCTACACTCACTGCTCCTTTCTACATGTCTTCCAATGTGTTATATTCCCTCTCCCTAAGCTGGTAGGCCATATCAGCATCAAATCCTTCAGGGTATTTCACTAAGTCCATTCCTTGGGGAGGTTTCATATGTGGTGGAAGAGCATTGTAGACACTATTAAATCTGGTAGAATAGTCATTGACACTCTCTCCCTAATTTCTTTTCAGATTTTTGTATTCTGCTAATATTTGGAGAGGGTTACTTTTGACTTCCCACTTTTTTATGAAATTTTGGTGCAAAGAGGGAAGGTCATTGATGCTATTAGGCGGTAGGCCTTTAAACCACTTCTTCACATCTCCTCTTAAACTCTGGGCAAAGATTCTCATTTTTACTGTCGCATCATCTATCTCCATATAGTCAAAGGCATCTTCCATCCTATCTACATGGTGTTGAGCTGTGGAAAATTCTTTCCCAGTGAAATGAGGGATTTTTGACTGAAAATCATTGGGTAAAGGCACTAGAGGCTGTGGTAACACCAAGGGAGCATACCATGCTGCCATGATGGTGTTTTTTGGAGGTAAAGTCTGGGCTTAAGCAGTAGGTATATGAAATACAGAAATGCTAGGACCAGCAGCAAACTGTTGAGCAGATCTAGGGTGAAAGAGGCCCAAGTTATGGATGAAATGGATATCAGGAGGTGTTGATGGAGGGGTTTCTCTATCACCAATGCGTTGACCACTATGAGATGGTGAACTTGGAGGCTCAAATTTTCACTGATCTAAAGCACTAAATGAATTAGTTATTGGTAGAGTGTTTGGTAAGTCTAAGTCTAAATGAGTGTCTGATAGAGCTGAAAATTTTTCAGGGGCTGAATTTTCTCTATGAATGGGTCTGGAAATAGTTGGCTTTCTAGGGGTGGGATATTTCCTAAGAATGCTCTCAGGGTTGTCAACTATTTTAGGTGGGTTTGGGTTAGGATAAGCTCTTGTGTGAATGGTTCTTGAAGCTAGTATGTTTTTCTCCAAACAAATAAGCTTAATCCTATGTGTTTCTTCTAATATGGTTGATGTTGTAATGCAAGCTAGTCTCCTAGTGGAGTCTTGTGAAACCAAAATAATCAGCAGGCCTACTGATCACCAATGGAGTCTTTAGTCATTAAATAACTATGGAGTCATCAGGTGGAAGGTTTAGAATGTTTCAAGGAGTTTTACTTTCCACCACAGTGATTAACTACCAAACTTAGGCTAATATGGTTATGTTTTCTCCCCAGCGGAGTCGCCATTATGTTAATATCTGTGGGCTCTACTCTATTGTTTGAATCTTTGTCTTCTAGTTCTGGCTCATCTATGGATTCATTATTGAAAAGGATAAAAGAGTCCAGATCTGTGTGGACAGAGTATAGAGGTGAATTTTTAGGTTTTCCAGGGCTGCTAACCATAAACTTCATTTGTGCCTCTCTATACAGTCTCCTAAGCTGGCTAAAGATAGGTATTGTGGCATATGACCCGTCACCCATCCATCTACATTGTACCTTACAGCTTGGCACCCCATGACCTTGACAACAACATGACATACTTAGGTGGCACATCTGCCACTACAACATCCATAACCATGCACTTGGCTGGGATTTGAGTCAGATTCACACAAAGATCTTTTATTAGGCCAAGGCACTTCACCCTGCTAGAGTCAAAGGAATATAAGTCCTTATAAGGTTTGTTTATTTCTAGGCCTAACTTCTCCATAATTACCTTAGGCATAAGGTTGTGTGAAGCCCTAGATTCATGCATTGAGTTGTGAAGGATTTTGTCATGGATATTGAGATTGATATAAAAAGGAGGTATTACCCCTTCCTAAAACTTCCCTTCTATATTTGGACCGAACAAAAGAGCTGGTTGATCATCATTTAGATTGACAGTGTCACTATTTTCTTCTAGATTTAAAGCTTTCAAAATTTGACCTTTGTATGCATCTTGGGTGGCCAACTCAGTGAGAGGCACTGAAATTTTGATATTGGCTATCTCACTTTCCAGATTAAAAGGAGATGGACTCTTTGAAAGGCTCAATTTTGTTTTATTGGCCACCTTTTTATTGGAAGAATCAGCCTGTTGATTCTCACTATGTACAGTGTCTGAAGCTGTTTTATCAGGAGCATTAGCTGCAATGCTAGTGTTGCTAGTCTCTTGAATTTTTTTATCAGTAGTTTGGATGTCCTTTTCTTTGTTCCTCCCAGAACTCTCAACTGCTGATTTTTTACTCTCAGCAGACACTTTGGGAGTCTTCTCAATTCTTTTCTTAATGGTAATCTCAAAGGCTTTTGGTTTGGAAGTGTCTAAGCTCTTTTTTCTTCTAAGTTCATACTGTTCACTAACCTGCATAATGGCATTTTCAAATCCTAACCTATAATCCTTAGATTCTAACCTTTCCTCATCCCAATGTGAGTCTGAGGTCTGATTATCTTCTATGGAACAGTTTTGGATCGAGTTGTCTACTTCTACCATGTTTATTATGGTTCCCTCGGACTCTTCTATTTTCCCCTCATCCTCATCAAGGAAATTCTCTTGAAATGGGGGTATGACTTGTTGATCAGAGTCTCTCTGTCTATTAGGGGGATTGTTTCTCCTAAAGTTCTGGTTCTGGTTTTGATTTTGATTTATGTTCTGAGTACTGACCATGACCACCATTTTCTCCATCATTTTCTCTAACTTTTCCATGTTTTTGGCTAGACTGTCATATTTGGGATCAGATGTGGAAGCTGATGCGTCATCCCTATAGGTTACCTTCTTCTTAGCCCTCATTCTAGCTCTTTTTTCTATCAGTTTTGCTTCTACACTCACTGCTCCTTTCTGCATGTCTTCCATCAACCATCAACCCTTGCTAACAAACAATATGCCCCAACAACATTCCAAAAGGAACACAAAATATACACTTCTTCAAGTTAAGATAGATTTGATGCTTCCTTCAAGTGTCAAGCATCATGTGCATGTTGGAAACGTGCTTCTTTAGCAGTCCAAACACATTCCAATCATCAAAGTACACTTCCGAAAACGTGTGCATGAACTCCTTGAATAGATCTAATACTACACGCAAGAATATAAAAGGTGCATTCTTCAACCCAAAATGCATGGCTATGTATTGGAAGGATCCCCATTCTGTTTCAAAAGTGGTCTTACTTTGATATTTTGGCACGATTTTTTTTTATGATACCCTGAAAACCCACCAGTGAAAGAGTAGGCCTCTTGTCCTCCCACATTTTCCAATATCTCATTTGAAAATGGAGTAGGGAGGGGGTCATGCACGCATGCATCATTCAGTTTGCGCAGGTTCACACAAACCCTTATTTCTCCATTAGTCTTCTTTTCCTTAACAATCATCGAGCTCACCCAATCAGATTGCTCCACAAGCTCAATGATTCCTGCAGCAACCATTTTCTCCAATTCTTCCTTCACTTTCTACTTATATTTTGGATTTAACCAGCATGGTTGCTGCTTGACGGGGCATGCATCTGGTTTCAGAGTGATTTTCATAACTCCCAAATCTCCAAAAATTCCTTTGAGCTCAGAAAATTTTGTGGGAAATAGGTCATGATATTCGTTCAATAGATTTGCAACCTTTCCCACTGTGTCATCATCCCAATAATCTCCTATTTTGGCCAACTTGGGATATTCCTCCGTCCCAATGTTGACTTCCTTTAGTTTTAAAGGCTCAGTCACATCCATCATTCCTAACAAGGTCCCTTCAACTATGTGCTCCCCCTCAGATTTTAGGATATTTATATTTCTCGGATCTTCATCATTGTCTTCCCCTGACATATTTCTGCAGTTGGAAATATCTTAAATCGGTGCTTCCCATGCTAGCATAGCACATTCTATCCAAGGCTGAGAATTTGTAAAGACAATTTCTTCTATATCCTGCAGGGCTTCGTCCAGTCCCTCTGATCCACCGGCCATGCTGAAGGTTAACAGAAAGCTTTCAATCATTGTAACTCAATTAAGATTCCCTCGACACAGCTTCGTCTCCAAATACCATGGAGTAGGGATTGGTCCCAATGTATGGATAAACATGTGAACCCATTTGGCCCTGGGCTTCTTATCCCAAACCTCCATCCACATAGCCAGGTGTTTGCACAAATCACCTCGGCCACCAAAAATCTCATTCAATTGGGTAGTGGGCTGCTCAAAGTGAAACCATATCATTTTGTTGCATTCCTCTCAATCCTCAAATTTCCCTTTGTATGTATCCCACCAACGTGTTGGATTTGCGCGCATGGCAAGATCAAGTGCCCAAAACCTTCGCTCTTTCATGAAAGCCTTTTCCATGTTTTCCAAAAATAAAACAACACTACTAAAACCATCAAAATAGCGAAAATCACATACCTCTGAGGAGATTCATCGCAAATTTTTAGTGACTCTGAGGTAGTTCAACGTAGAAACATCATGTAGGCAATTCTGCCAGTTTTCCATTTTCCCATCCAAATCAGAGAAACATGAGCTATCCTTTTCCCAATTCAATATCCCATCAGCAGTTGGGTTGATCCAATCTTCATATCGTGCAATCAACTTATAGATATGGTCGACATTGTCTCCTTCGCACACTATTTCTGTATATCTCTCCCCTTCCACAATATCCAAGGGTACTATAACCTGAATACCATTGTTTTCAAAGATCATACTCATGTGCTTCAATTTGACGATGCTCCCCATGTCGATGGCCCAATCCAGCCCTACCAGCGTAAGGTAGGGATATACATCATCCATAATTTGTATTACTTCAAATTCTGTGCATACCTTTACTCCAAAAATATCTACCATAACCTGTGGGAGTCTCCCCAATGGGATAAGCTTTTGTTGATTGGCCATGCATAGCTGAATGGTGGGCCATTCCAGCTTCAGTTCACGCATATTCTGCCAAGTCTTCTTAGGCAGGACATTCACATCAAATCCCAAGTCCAAAATGACCTGATCCATCTCATCTTCTCCAATTTGCACGGTCATACGCATCTCCCAACCAATTCTCTTCTTATTCTTGTAGATATTTTTTACAACCTTGCTCTTAGTCTGAGGCAACTCCTTATCTGCGCATCTATCTATCAGAGCTCGAAGGTTGTCTAATTCTTTCTGTTTACGCAATAGCTTGATGCAATGATGCTTGCAAAAAAAATTTGAATTCATCATCGATCTTCGCTTCCGTGATTGACTTGGATGTGGACGCACGTGCAGCAGCAAAATCCTTTCTAGCTTCTACAAAAATTTTCTTCTCCCTCTGCAGGTTGAGTCCTTCCTTCTTTTTAGAAGCCTTCTTGATCTAGGGTTCTACATCAACCTTCTTATCCTTGTCTCTTCCAGTGGCATCACCACTATGTGTAATTATTTTTACACTTGGATCATCTTCCCGCAACTCAGCTCTAACCATTTGTATATTCTTCATAGGTGTATGTTTTTACTTCTCCTACATTCTAGCAATCAAAAAAGGACAATATTCAATAGCAAGATCAAACTGTCTACAATACCTGCAAGACTTTCGCATAGGGTTCAGACAATCATGCGCAAAATTCCCAGCATCTCCATAGTTGTAGCAAATTAGTTGTCCTCTTCCGGGACCTGCACCTCCACCTCCCCGTCCTTCCCTTATTCTAGCTGGAGATCTGCCACACCCAGAGCAGGATACTACTGGATATGTGTCAGCTTGCACTCTATAGAGGTTGCCATTGTTTATCATCAAATCAAATGTGTGGCAGTGGTGCTCATCATGGTCCACAGACGAGAAAAACCTACACCATTGTTGCTTCAGCTCTGGTACATAACTTCCTAATCAAGGGAAATGGTTTGGGTCATGTCACCCAGCCACTTGACAGCCAGTGCACCACAGCGTGGGAGTACCACTTGGTCCTACAACATCCCTGGGTCACAATGGATTTGGCCCTCCTGCTTTCATGTAATCCAAAAATCAAGGTACACTGATCCTTGGTGTGACCAGAACCCTTACAGAATATACATCATACATCTATGCCAAATTCTTTCCCTCTGTCCCTGCGTAGCTTCTGAATTTTCAAGTGCATCTCTTCTAACTGATTTTGTATATGTAGAGTTCCAAATTGGTCATCAATTCTGGGCACGGATTCCAGCTTTATGGAAACCTCAAGAACCTCAACCTGAGAATCAATTTTCTATTGATTCATAGGGTCACACAAGTGTCGCAAGAGCATGGAAATTAACCATTCTTTATGCTTCTTATCATCATAGACAAACCCTCCATCACTGATAGTGCACTTCAATCGTTGATCTGCCTCCAAGACAGATTTTTTTGGCTCTTATCGGATTTATTTCAGCTCTGTCACACATTGTGAGTAGGACTTTGGTTTTCTAAACTGGTGCTTTAAATCTTTATTTATTTCATCAACAGTAGATTCAGTGTTCTAAGCCATATATCCCATAAATTATTCCAACGCGCGACCCTCAAATGCCATAGCTAGTTGTGCCCTCTTGACAGCATTAGTTTTTACATTTTTTGCAGTCCATACTGCATCTACAACAAACCAGAATCTATTTATGTCCTCATATCCCACACCCTTGAAGGTGGGTAGCTTCATATGTGCATCCATATCGCCTTCTGGTGGTGGTGGAGGTGGAGTAGGAGATGACTTACCCATGTGCGGGTTAGACTGCGAGGTAGCTAGTGGGCTACCTCCAGTGCACGTAGCCTCACCACTCTTTGTATCACTATTATGCGGGTTTCTCAAAGGGTTGTATACCCATATGTTTCCTCTCTGGTTAATCTGAAAGTACTTTCTGCTGCCCGTAGTGCTTTCAACTTTGTTTGGGGTCATTCAGTCAGTGTTACGACACAGAATACCCTTTCCACAAAATATCATCTTAATCAGCAAAGGCAAAGAGTGTATGAACTTACCTCTTAGTAATTTGAAGAACCTAATTTATGCTTCAAAATATGACAAAAATTTATCAACTATAAAATTTGTCACAAATCCAAGAATAATTTTGTCAACCTAATGGTCTACAGTGTGGGTGATGGAGTTATCAGTCTACTCTAATTGTTGGATCAACTCAGGCGTCCACTAAGTGATCTTATCATCCTTCTAGCAGGTCTAAAACTCAGCTAACATTAATAACCACTCCTATAATTCATGTGCAAAGGTCACAAAGAATATTTCGTGGACCTTTGTGAAAATGTACTCATGTTCCCACTCTTCAGTAGACAACTTATGACTTTTGTTCTCCTTGATGGATAATTAATGTATCTTTTGCTCAAACCAGTCTTCTAATTCAGTCTTCGATGGCTGCCACAACATCTAATATATATCAAAATGATCCTAGTCCCAACAATGGAACCATTTTTTGGCTTTAGGGGTCCTTACCCAAGTTCATATATAGCACGTAATGAACAAAACCCTCTTATTACTGGCCCTTTCAGCAATGACCTGCTTGCGCAGGCCAAAGTGTCACCCGAATAAGTATGGAGGGGTGTTGGAACCAGGTTTCCACACCCTAAGAGAGAATTAAACGAAGTGGGTGTATTCAAATATATCTTATTACACAGACTTCCTTATGCACCAGAAATCCTAACAAGAAACCCTAGGTTAATTAACACAGGTTAACCCTACGCACATGCACAGAATGTATATTTTCAATCCCTTGAGTTTTTCTAACAATGTAATATTTAGCTTTTACAGTAATAGATCTATGTAATTATCATTCATCAAGAGTAAAACAGGTACGCATCGAATCCAATCATAGTTAACAGAAATCATATGCAGGAAACAGAAATAGAACACAAAGTAAATCATAGATGCATTTGATACTTAGGTTCACCAAAACATATCTTTATTCATCAATTGTTCACAGAAACCCTTATAGTTCTCCAGATATACCTGTGCACATAGTCAGCGAAGTCCACACATATCCGGACTAAGGTCTCTGTGCACATAGCCAACAGGAGCCTTTTCGGACACAAACGCTTAATACAGACTTACTTTAGATCAACACACATTCATTAAATTCTATCAAAAAACTAACTTATCTGACTTGATCTAGACTTCTACTTATACTTTAGCTTGCGCTCATACTATGGTCCTCAAACCGTGGTTTGAGACCCCTATATTTACCCTTTAACCCATTACAATTCATGAAGGTACTTCGACCCACCCCAAATCTTGATGACTCTTCATTTCTTAGTGTGCATGACTCAAAACTTAAAAAATACTATTATTTAGCCCAAAATTGCAGTCTTAAGGGACCCTACTCCAATAGAGGTCCATCGTCATTATTGGTGGTCTCTCTCGTGCATGTTAACGGTTTTCATCATTGACTATTAATCAGGTGGTTTCTACCATGTTCGACACCAACACATTTATTCGCATGGTTATATTCATACATTGGGTTGATTTAGATCGCAATGAGGACCCTATGTCACATCTTATTCTTTTATCCAGGCTATGGGTAGTTATTGAGTATTCATGATTGTATACATGATCCTATATATACGGATGGCTACATCCATACCGCGGATTCATTTCTATGATCTCTTTAGACATATGGCTATGACCATGTCGTGGGTTCATGTGTTATTTGATGCCTAGTGCAGAGTTGTGTGGTTAGGAATATTCATACAAATGATGTCATATAATGTAATATGTTTGATTTGACAGGTTTTCCGGAGGTGGTCTACATTCTTTGCCTTGGTTCATAAAGCATTTCCGCCATCACTCCATGTTCTTCCGTCATGCTTTAGGGGCATCTCTTACACAGTAATTTTTCACCATGCTCATTTTCCCGTCCCTAATCCTGAAATTCCCCATGAAAGATATTTTGCAATGTTTCCACCATCAAGAAATATGTTACGACGTCCCTTTAATATCCAAAGAAAACTGCCTTGGAATATTACTAAAGAAACTTGGTCAAATTCCTAGTTTCCTGGGTCAGCGCTTTCCCTGGTTTCATGCTCGTGCTACATATTCACAGTTTGGCTTAGGGTTGCTAGCACCCTTATTTCTTAGAAAATTGCACTGATCTCTTTCTAGTCGTGTTTCCTCAAATGGAGGAGAAGCTTTGACCTCTAGAATTTCCAGGGCAGCGATTTGGTTGTTATATGGTGGTGATAGAGTCGAGGACTCTAATTTTAGAGCTTTGATCTCGTCCATGGGAGTTTATCCCTTAGAAATTGGGAATTCCTCCTCCTTTCATGGGCTCCTAACCTCTTCTCCATTCCTATAAATTCACATCCCTCATCCCAACAAGGTTAGAGTTTGGTTGGTCATTTTCAGGC
Organism: Pinus albicaulis; assembly: GCA_034641835.2. Lineage (NCBI taxonomy): Eukaryota > Viridiplantae > Streptophyta > Pinopsida > Pinales > Pinaceae > Pinus > Pinus albicaulis. The sequence continues at coordinate 1,040,841,618 of CM076578.1, forward strand.
TAGTTTGAACTCTCGTTCCCTTGCATCCTAGAATTTTGATAATACCTAAGTGTTCGGGAGAAGGAATTCCTTAGAGCTTCAGTGAAGCACTCCAATTTTCACCAAAGGAGGCCTCCAACAACAAGGCCTAGGTCGTAAGCTCTTCCTTCTATATTTATCAATGAAAACATTTGATGTTTTCTTTCTATATGTGTCTAATTATTTATGTAAATATTCTTGTACGCCTTGATCTGCTAGATAGCTAATGTTTATGATTATTATGTATTGTATTACATTTGTTGTTTCCTCTTGATCATTCGCAAGTATTCATGTGCCATCAGTAGAATGGAGCGAGCCTAAAAGGATCATGTATCAAGGTCATCATCAACAAATTCAAACATAGCGTTCGAAAAAAGGTACTTTTGTCTCTTTTCTTGTCGCATTGCAAATTTTAGCTAAGATATCTTTGCATTAGAAAGTATCTCGTGTTGCTAGACCCACTCTAGGGCTATAGATTTTTTCTCTATCCGCAGAGGGGATTTATTTTGACAACAAGGAGGAAAATTTAGAATAGCCCCAACCTTGAGCAGATCGACACGAATGCCTTCCTTTGACACGAAAAATCCCAACAATCAAATAGATTGTACATAAAAAATGCATTTATGTGGATTCAATCAAATATTGTAATGTATGCATCTGATAAAAATGTCTCTCAAATGCATTGGATGATCTTCTCGTTTCAGTGAATGAGTTGGTAATTCATCCAAGTAGGGTTGCACAATATGCTTGATATCATGAAAAGCATAAGACATGGCCCATTGAAAGGTTGCACCAACATTCTTTAATCCAAACAAGATTTTTTGATAAGCAAAGTTTCCCCATGAACAAATGAATGTGGTTTTGTGTTGATCAACAAGGAGTATGTTGATTTGATTATATTCGAAAAATATTTCCATGAAATAAAATATTTCGTTACTGGCACAATCGTCAATGATTTGATAGATATAGAGGGTAGGATAGTTGTCCTTGGGACAATATTTGTTAATATCCCTATAATATACTCATACCCTGATGATCCCTTGCTTTTTGTTAACTAGAAAAATATTAGAAACCCAATCAGTCAAGGGAGCAGGATACATAAAACATGCTTTAAGTAGTTTTTCAAACTCAACTTTTATAGCAGAAAACTTTTGTGGATGCATTGGAAATAATTTTTGTCTGACAGGTTTGGCATCCGGGTAAGCCTTGATTTCGTGAACAACAATGCTAGGGTCAAATCCTGGCATTTCCTCATAGGACCAGGTCAAAATGTCTCAAAATTATTGAAATAGGGCTATGTACGTTTGGATCTCTTCAAGTGAGAAAAAATCACCTATGTGAATGTTCTCAATAATTCTATATTTGATTAAGATGTTAATTGGAATGGTTGTAGATATGTTTCCCAAATTATTTTCAGATTCAAATTGAAGAATTGACATAGGACATTCGGGATTATCTATGATCTCAGGCAAAAATATGGTAGAAAAATCATTCTCAATTTTATCAAGGCTAGGTAGAAAAGATGATTGATAATGATAATTTTCCCATGGCATTTCATCCAAAGTCATTATTTTCATGATTCTTTCATCTATTGGAAACATTTTATCTAAGGGATCATGGAATGAAATTGGTTCTAACCAAGATAATTGATAATAATCATCAGTAAGCGCATTCAATTGATCAATTTCACAAGGTGGTGGATCAAAAAACATTTAAGCTACCTAATAATCTAACTCAAATGGGATTAAATGCATCTCATTTTCATACGAGGTCAATTCAGATTCTAAAGGCACAATCCACAGATCAGACGATTCCAGTGTGCTTGATGTGATCATATTAACCTGGGAATTGTTAGAAGAAATAATAGGTGGAGGGAGTAAAAAAGTTCCCATGAGTGATTAATCTTTGAGAAAACTGACACTAACATCTTCATAGTGAGTAATTGTTTTCCCCACAAAAGGTATACTACCGATAGAGTTAGGGTCTGAAGTGTAGTAAGATAATTGTTCTACATTCACTATTTTCCCCTCATGAGGAAACATTATCATGCAAAAGAGTGATGAGACCATTGTAGACATAGTGTAGGTCCAACTTCGAACAAGTAAAAGGATGTAATTTATTTTGGCATCAATGACTTGCCCTTGTCTTGCCCTATAACTCTATGGGTAGATTTTTTAGAATTCCATATGGAAGAAAACCTATTCCATAAAAGGCTTTAAGAAGTATAGGATACTGATTAATGGTTGGATAACCCAAGGATTTCCAACAAGAAATAGACATGATATACGTAGAAGCTCCTTCGTCAACTACTGTGCAAAAAAAATCGTTTATTTTTTATGAAAACTGGTATTTGAAATTCCAGTTGATGTGGGAGTCTAGGTATGTGACTTTCAAGATCAAAGACAAAAACGTCATAATCCTGAGGATCAATTGCTCTAATAGCTAGCAATAGTAATGTCCTTTGTGTTGGACATGTTTGCAGCACTTCAAGAGTTGACATCGTTTAAGGAGACATCGCTAGATCTTCAACAATGTTGCAGTTCTGAGTAGCTCTAGCATGAGGGTTAAACGCTGATTTTCAAACAACACTTTTAGGAGGCGTTCAAATCACCATGTAAGAATTTTGTTTTTCAATCTGTAATGGTTTAGAAGGAGGAGGAATTTAAGTGGAAGGTTGACTACGTAGACTAGTATCATTTCCATTTACTACATAATTTTTAAATTCGTAACCTTTAGATCTCATGGCTACCATTACTTGTGAAGACATCATCATAATATTCTTCAATGTGGAAGAAGAGGATTGATTATGTGAAATAATCTTATCATCTTGAGAGAGAAAGGGATCTTTCAAAACAACATGAGAAGGATAACCTTTAATGAATTTGGTAACCTCTTCCCAATGTGAACATTCCTTGGTGTAATAATCTTCATCACAAATCAAGCAAGGATAAGAGGGCTTCTTCTTTTCGTCAGAGGGTTTATTTTTGTTTGATTTCTCTTTCTGAGAAGAATTTTTTTTAGCTTTACCTTTTCCCTTATTTTTACCTCTGGACGGTTGATTCTTTCCAGTAGATGAGTTTGTGGCATTAATCTCAGAAGTAATCTATGGAGAAATCATTTCACTGGGTGAATCTTATATGGCCAGAATCTGAGTTTTTTTATAATTCTTATTTTTACCCTTAAACTGGTGTCTAACAGAACCAATCACACCATCAGCAGCATGAGATCTTGTAGGAGTTGAGTCTAGTTTATCTAAAATTTCTAGGCAAGGTAGATTTGGTATTTTCTCATACAAAGTCCCAGACTATATATAAACAAGGTCTAGGTATCGGGCACGAGAAATTACATGATCCTCAGTTACAACACCTCCTTTGGAAACATCTTCAATAATGATGGGAAGTAATAATTTTGTGAATCAACCAAAATTTGATCTGGAATTAAAACTTTGACTAAACGATGTCTACACCTCCATTCATGTGTATGATCGAAAATGTGGGTAGATTTTTATTGTTTCAAGGAAGTAAAAAGTTCAGTACCAGTGTCATATCGAATTGGTAGCTGAAAATGTGTCAAAAATTTTGTCGCTAAGGAGTTGAAGTTATGGAAAGAGGCTCATGGTAGCTCGATATACCATTTTTCTACTGAACAGGTTAAAGTTTGTTGGAAAATGCGTAATCTAATGGAATCATCGATCAAATAATTTTATGCACACCAAATATGATATGCCATAACATGGTTTGATGGTTCTTATCCTAATTTTCCTTCAAACTTTGGGATGTCACTAGGCAACTTAGTAGGAATTTTCGGCCAAATGGATAACAATAAATAAGATCTAAAGTTGTGATAAACTGTAACTGTCGTTTGGGATCTTATTGTGAATATTGATATCCCTGACGGTTAAGTACAATCCCTAGAGGAGGATACCCAGGATATCTTGGAATAGCTTGTGCATTTGGTATTTCCTCCAGGGTAATAAGGGTGATACATACCAGGTTTTGGTTTAAATGGAATTTGAAAAGTATAACATGGGTAAGGTTGACTCTAAAAAGGTGGACTTTGACCCATTTGACCCAAGTAGTATGGTCCCTGTAAAGGTTTGACTTTGAAAAGGCTGGCCTTGAAAGAATTAACTCTGAAAAGGCTGGCCTTGAAAAGATTGACCTTGATATGGTGTCTGTGTAATCCCTATACTAGGTTTTCCCACAATAATCTGTGTTGTATATTGGAACATAGGACCAGTTTGATAAGAATATGCATGAGGGATGATTTTTATAGGTTTTTGAACCAGTATTTGAGACGTAGCTTGGACCCTTGTTTGTGATACGCCTGGAATAGGTGCTTGGGGAGAACCTGGAACCAGTTTTTGAATAGATTTCTGAACAGTAGACTGAACATGTACCCTAGATAGGTCATTGAACTGGTTTATGAACAGGTGTTTGTGGAATTCCTTGGATAGATTTTTGGACATTTGTTTGTAGAATCCCCTGGATAGGTTGATGGACTTGTATTAGAATACCTTGAATGGGTATTTGTGGAAAATATTGTCTATTAGTCTGAACAGGTTGATAAACTCGTACTTGTGGAGCAACTTGGATAGGTTTTTGAGAAAAACCATAGTTCCAAAAAGTATTCATCCCTAGGTAAGGAGCACCAATCAAGGGTTGAGACAAAAAAGGTTTACCTCGACTGACCTGAGGTATCTAACCATAATTTGCATAATTTACGAAAAAAGGTTGTTAGCCTCCAGCTGTAGGATATGACCTGACAATAGGTTTTCCTCCAGATGGAGGATAAACTAGTTTCCCCTAGGTGTATATTAAATACCACTTACTGTTATTTGAGGAATGCCTAAATTTCCAGATACCATGTTAATATATTTTTCTGATGTCAAAGGTATTTGAGGCGTTGAATTCATGCCTTGGATAGCATAAGTAGATACACTAGATGACAAACTAGAAGTTTGAGGTGAAGGAGAAGCTCCTAAAAAAGTTCCAGAAAGTGACTAGTACCTAGAAGGAACCGGTGGACCACCATACAATAATGACTCTTGAAAGCTTGTAAATATAGAGGTATTAGTAGGTATACTCCCAGAAGGCATTCTCGACATATTTCATCCCGCTGAAAAGTAATAAGGAGTGTGGTAATGTGGAATACCTTGACCTAAATAGTTTAAAGGTGTGAAATACCAAGGATCTGGTCGGAAAGGGTCAAAAGGAAGTCTAAGAAAAACAATTGGTTCACTGGTAGAAACAGGAGTATGTGGTGATTCTTCCTCCTCTTCTCTAGTAATATCTTTAATACTAATGAGACCAAGAGGTAGATTGTTATAAGTTTCATTCACGATGAAGGTGGTATAGGAGTAGGTGCTATAGTAGCTGAAGGTGATTCAGTTTCCAATATATCAAATTCATGTTCATCAATTTTTGGTTCAGTTTATTGTGTATCTGAAATTTCACCAGTATCGGATTCGATGCGAACAATTTCAGTAACTTATGGGCCAGATTCTACTTCTTGAGGTTGAATTACTTCTGTTTCGACTCTCATATTCTAAAATGGTAGAAGATTCAGGTTGATCTGAGGTCCTAGATCCTATTGATTTTGACTTCTCAATTTTAATCTTTTCCAACTGACTCGGTGTATATTCAGGGGACAATCCCTGCATTCTACGTGAATGCCTCAGTAAATAAGGCACGGTGAATTTTTATTACGAATTTAAATAATATTCACAATTAACACCTAAGGTCTTGTAAAAAGTAAAAACAATCAATTAACACACACTAGTAAATCTAAAGATTCAAAGCATGTAAACAAAATTTTCACAATGAAATCACTAGTTGGTGATAAAATCCAATGTCGCAGAGATGAATGTGAAAAATTAATAAAGTTAGAGTGAGTGGAATCAATTACCCTAAAAACCTGCTTAATGGACATGATCTGGTGCAAGTAACTCCATTTATGCCATCTCGAGTGAATAATACCCACCAAAAAGGTCCATGTGACTCTAGTCAACGTTTATTCCAGGTACAACAAAGACTTCCCCTCCATCGTCACCTTAGTTGCTAGACATAATATTATAGTCTCTAAGGTTACCACTTACAACAATTTAACCTGGGGGGGGAGTCATAGATCAGACGTACACACAAGGGTAGAGTAACAAAGCTCAATCCCCTTGAAAGTTCCTCAACATGCTTAATCTGAGGCTTAATTTCAAGTGACTCCCAAGTACTTTTAGGCATCATTTATAATGCATGAAAATCACTCTATTGTAACCAATGAAGTGACATCGATCACTCTATTGGGTCTGATATGATATTGTGCTTAACTCCCTTGTTAGAGGAGCTTCCCAGAGCCAAACTGTAATAAATGGATTTACTCCCTATCGCAAGGTTCTAGTGTTTGTTTGCAGCTTTTGAAAGTTAACTCACTTCCCTATTCCAAATCCCTACAACCTAATCTAATGTAGGTGGAAAATAGCCCTAAAAATATAAAATTATAATTGATTTTATTAGTGTTGTCTTTTAAATATGTTACTTACTCAATGGGTAAATGGATGTGAAACTGATGATATTATGACATAACCCAAAACTTTAATGAATCGAACATGATGTTGTGATCTTTTCATTTCGATGAATCTCTAATTACAAGAATGAGAGATTCTTTTCAATTTTTCATATAAAGTGCAACAACTCCTAATTTACCATATCCCTTTTCACAAAAGAAATTTTCACTTTAAAATGACCCAAATGTAGAAATCAATCTTTCAAATTTCAATTTGTTCAACAACTCAAAAACCATGAAACTTTCCATTAACAAATAGGCACTCAAAATTTCCAAAATGCATGGAGAAACCAACCAAATTCTTAAAATGAAATTTCTTAAATTCATGTTATGAAATCAACATTGTCTAAAGTGTAATTCTAAAGAAAAAAAAAACTTCAGCACTGAAAGAAAAAATGACTTTCGCTTCAAGTTTAGTGAAGGAAGCGCATCTCATCAAAATGCTTATGCTTGAGAAACCCTACTTTTCATTAAACCAAAATATCTTTCACAAATGAGTAATATAATCTCTAAATTTGATCTATTTGAGAGAAAAAATACAGGAAGACAGTAAATCAAGATCAACCAATCTTTCTTTTGATGGATCCACAAGCAACCAAACAAATCCCTTACCCGAATTTATGAAAACAAGAAATTATCAAGAATACTTCTTCACAATATTCAGTCAAACTCACATAGACTATCTAAAGGTGAAAAATGTAGAAATTATACAAACAATATGTATTTCAGTGGATTCAATCTGATCGTGTGATATACTAAGAAATATAGTGAATCCTTCTACAAATAAATTGCAGAAATAAACATGATCGCCAATCACAACAATTAAAGGAAGAAGCAAATCAAACCACAATATGGATATTTTCCCGGGGAAAGCTTGCTGCTCAAAACCCCTCTATATTCTATTTTATATTCACCAAGGAATCATGAAACAATTACAATGCACTCTTCTCACAAGAGTCTCATGGACTCTCACAACTGTCTCACACTGATTCGGACACCAACACTTAGCCAATTTCATGCCTCTAATCAGCATGTCTTGCTTACAAAATTCATGTGGAATGCAATCCTTATTATTTAGGAAATTCGGCCTTCCAAAACTACGTAATGCTCATGGGAAATCCTATGGTTGTCTTACTGCATGCGGGCAGCCTACTAATGATACAACAGATATTTAACATCCATTTAACCTTTGTCTCAACTGGGTCTCCAATGGAACTAACATGCATGCAGCTATTAATAGTAAATCATCAGTTGCATGGCATATCATTGCATGTGAATTAAATATGATTTAATTCACTTGACCTCTCACTAGTGCAACAAATAGTTACAACTATTTCAACTAACTTTAACTCAATTAATTGAGTTAACTAATTTCTCATGCATTAAACTAATGCACTAACTTTAATTCGAACTCCATAACTAATAGAATCACTTTTCATGCCTCACCAACCACCCTCAACTATAAATTCATGAGCTAACTGAGTTTATCACACTTATTTAACTATTACAAGTGATTATGAGATAAGATTACATTTTATTGTCCAATTTAATTAAGGGAAAATTAAATTAGACACACATTTATTGTTGACTTTTCAACATTCCCTCTCAACAAGAAAGGGATTATCTGCCACCCCAATCCTGCCTCTATGGTATTCGAATTTGCTCCTAGCAAGTGCCTTTGTCAGAATATTTGCATCTTGATCTTTCGTGGGAATGTATTGAAGTAACATAATGCACCTCTGAACACAATCTCTGAGATGGTGGTACCAGATGTCTATGTGCTTGGACCTATCTTGGAATGCCAGATTAACTAAGAGTTTAATGCAACTCTAGTTATCACAATGTATCATCGTCATTTCCATCTAATTACCAAACAAACCAATGATAATCTTCCTCATCGAGATGGCCTCACATGTAGCCTGATTGGATACCATGTACTCTGCCTCGGCTGAACTGAGTGCCACATATCTCTGCTTCCTATTGTACCAAGAAACTTTTGTCGATCCTATGCTGAAGATCCCTCCTGATGTGTTATTTCTATCTAATGGACTGCCTGCCCAATATGCATTTGTGAAGCCTTGAAGCTTCACTCCCTCCGTCCGTTTGTACCATAATCCATAATTTGTAGTGCCCCTAAGATATCTCAATACATATGTCCCCGCCTTCCAAAAGAGTTTGGTCAACTTAACCATAGTTTGAATCATTTTTTTAACTGTGTAGAAAATGTTTGGTCTAGTGTTTACCAAGTACATCAGTGAACCCGCTAGCTGCTTGTACATAGTAGCATCCACTACCTCACCTGAAGTAGCATCCTCCTTCCTCCAATTTCCTGGAAGAGGAGTTTCCATGGGTTTATAGCTCTCCATGTGAAACTTACTCGGAATCTCTTTGGCATACTTTCTTTAAGAAACAAATATCTCACCATCCCACTGCCATATTTCCAAACCAAGGAAATAGTGAAGGAGTCTCGTGTCCTTCATCTCAAACTTTCTTGCAAGATCCTCCTTGCAAGAAATTATGAGATGCTCATCACCTATCAAAATTAGATCATCAACATAAAGTATGATAATCAAGAGCTTACCATCAACCACAATCTGGTACAAGTTCGCATCCACTTCACTTTTGGTGAAGCCTGACCCAGTGAAATAGCTGTCAATTCTAGTGTACCAAGCACAAGGTGCTTGCTTAATCCCATACAGTGCTCTCTTGAGTCGGCGCACATGTGACTAATTGTCAAAGATCTCAAAACCTTCTGGTTTCTCTATGTACACTTCTTCCTCAATAACTCCATTGAGAAACACAGTCTTCACATCCATCTGACTTATCGACCACCCCATATGCGTCTGAGAGTGAAAGGATAGATCTAATCTATGATTACCTCGCAACCGGTGCGAAAGTCTCCTCATAGTCAATCCCCTCAACTTGTGACAATCCCTGGACTACAAATATAGCCTTGCACTTCTCCACACTCCCATATGTCACCTACTTAACCTTATAGATCCATCTAGATCCAACCACTGATTTTCTGACTAGTCTTGGGACAGCTTCCAATGCACTATTCTTGGCGATGGAGTCATACTCCTCAACCATGGTGTCAACCCAACTTGGTTGTTGCAATGCTTCCTCGAAAGAGGATGGTTTTTTCACAATACACTTGATTATAAGAGCCATGTATATAGTAAACCTATCTGGAGACTGTCTCTGTCTGCGCAGCGAAGTAGGTGCTCCTACATTTTCTGTCACATCAAGTCTCAATTTATTAGCTTCCGTGGTGCGCCTTCTACCATATTTGGTGGATCTCTCTACATGAGTGTTTTATACCACTCAATGATCCTACGCATGTGGATGCTCCACATCTTGAGGTTCATTCTTTGGAACCAAGAGTTCCTCCTCTGCATGCAAATCCAACTCCCTCTCAAGGGACAATCGCATGGCTTTATCCTCATCAAATTTTATATCCCATCTCACAATAGTCATCCTATTGTTGGGAAAATACACCTGATAGTTGTGGGGAGTATCAGTGTACCCCACAAATATCCCAATCTTATTTTTTGGTTTGAGCTTCTTCCTGGAATCTTTGGTCACATGGCAATAGACAGATGAGCCAAAAATTTTAAAATATGAAACATCAGGTTTCTTACCAGAAAAATCCTCCTCTGGTGTACTCATTCTAAGTATCCGATGAGGACTACGATTTTTCACAAATACCGCAGTGTTGCATGCCTCTACCCATAGATGCAATGTTAGGCCCTGATCATGCAACATCACTTGTGTCGCACCCACAATTTTTCTATTATTTCTTTCTACAACCCCATTTTGTTGTGGGTTATGAGACGCAATAAACTCTCTCTGAATTCCTTCTTTGCTTCAAAATTTCTTGAATTCATTGGAGATGTACTCACCACCATTGTCACTCCTAAGAGCTTTCACATGCTTCCCCATGTCTTTCTCCACCAGTGCTTTGAACTCACAAAATTTTGAGAACGTCTAATCTTTCTTCTGCATGAAGTAGATCCAACACTTTCTAGAAAAATCATCAACAAACATCACATAATACATATGCTTTTCTCTCTAAGCTGTAGAGAATGGTCCACACACATCTGAGTGAAATCTCTCAAGGATTTTTGAAGCTCGATTCCCCTTCTCGTGAAAATTTTCCTTTGCATACTTCCCCATGGTACATCCCTTGCATGTGTTTATCTGCATAATTGTACCCTTTGGAAGCCCCGTATAAATATTTTGCATGAAATTCAAGGCACCGTGGTGTATATGGCCCTATCTCCTATGCCATAACTCACCCACATCTCAGCTCACCACTTTTTCTGCCTTACCCATCAATGTTGCACAGCCATCTAAATCAATTTTATAGAGATTCTTCACATGAATCCCAATCTTCTTGGCTTGTCCTGTGGCTTTGTGTCGAAGGAAAGCTTTCCCTTCACTGAAAACCACATCATAACCTCTATCATCTAACATTGTGACTAAAACTAAATTCTTTTTCAAGCCTGGTACATGCATTACATATTTTAATAAGAAAGGTTTTCCTAACTGTCTCTGGAAGGTAACCATACCAATCCCGGTAGCACTGTACCTCCCGTCATCACCCATTTTGATATGCATCTAGAGGTCCTTCTCCTCTAAGATACTAAAAATTTCTTTGTCTCCCGTCATGTGGAAAGATGCACCACTATCCAAGTACCACATTGATCCCATCACACTTGACACCATGCATGTGATGAGCAAGAATTCCAACTCAAATTGTGAGGCCAAAGCCTCACCAGCTGCATATATTGAAGCCTTCTTATTCTTCTTCTTTTGTGGAAAATTAGTGGCATAATTTCCATGCTCGTGATGGTGTCGCGCTTCTTGCCTTCTTTGCTGGTATCAGATTTGGAATAAGATTTCTTTCCTCCCCTCTTCTTCGCCTTACCATCCAATGCGCAATTTTCTTCATCATCTGACTTAGATGAAGATCCATCCCCAGTATTCCGCCTGAATTCTTCTTGCACCAAATCCGACCAAAATCATTCACTATCTGGCAGCTTCTCCCTCCCATTGACAAAGTCCTGATAGCTCTGCCAACTCTTGGGAAGGCCTAGAAGAGCTAGGCTCACCAAGTCATCATCCACGATAGTAATTTCGATGCTCCCAAGCTCATCTCAACATTGGAAAAACTTGGTTAAATATTTCGAAATAGTGTCTCCTTTCTCCATTTTGATTTTCCTGAGCTTGTCCTTTAGTGCAATTTTATATGATCACTGCTTCTCTAAAACAAATCTGTCAAAGCCTTCCACATTTCATATGGAGTTTCCTTTCCATGGAGACTTGAGATAATGTGGTCTTGTAATCCTTCTAATAAGATCATCCTCGCCTTTGCAACCTTCTTTTTCCAAGCATGAAGAAGAGTGGCATCGGGTGTAGCGGGTTTGGGAATGTCATTATCAATGAATTATTTCAACCCATTGTCCTCCAGAACTGCCTCCATCCTATCTTTTCACACAATATAATTGGACTTCCCTTGAGTGCATACTCCAATCTCAAGCCATTGAAAGCCATCTTAATCCTGATCCACCTGTCGCACCAAGAATACTTTTGAAAATTAAAATGTTATTCAATCACAAACTCAATTTCTTCTCCACTATAGTGATTTCTTGCACTCTAATACCATGTAGAAATTATACAAACAATATGTATCCAATGTATTCAATCTGATCGTGCGATATACTAAAGAAAGCTATTGAATCCTTCTAAAAATAAATTGCGGAAAATAAACATGATAGCCAATCACAACAAGTAAATAAAGAAGAAAATCAAAGCACAACATAGATAGTTTCCTGGGAAAGCTTGCTGCTCAAAACCGACCAACACTTAACCAATTCTCAGCCTCTAATCAGCCTACCTGCCTTGCGCAATTCATGTGGAATGCAGTCCCTCTTCTTTAGGAATTTCATCCTTCCAAAACTACGCAATTATCATGGGCAATCCAATGGATGTCTGGTTGCATGTGGACAACCTACTAATGATATAACCGATAGTTAACATCCTTTTAACCTTTGTCTCAACTAGGTCTCCACTGGAACTATCGTGCATGCAACTATTAATAGTAAATCATCAGTTGTATGGAAAATCACTGATTGTGAATTAAATATGATTTAATTCACTTGATCTCTCACTAGTGCAACAAATAGTTACAACTAGTCCAACTGACTTTAACTCACCTAATTGAGTTAACTGATTACTCATGCATTAAAATAATGCACCAACTGCAATTCGAACTCCATAACTAATAGAATCACTCTACATGCTTCATCAACCACCCTCAACTCGAAATACATGATCTAGCTGAGTTTATCACACTTAGTTAACTATTACAAGTGATTATGAGATAAGATTACATTTTATTGTCCAATTTAATTAAGGGAAAATTAAATTAGACACACATTTCTTGTTGAATTTTCAACAGAAAATGTATAATAAATATTAAAAAACAAAAATTTCAAACTTTAATGAAAGGAAAACTCTAATTTTCAAAAATTCCAAGCATGTGCGTAGGAAATCAGTTTAATTCAGTGTGTATACACACTGTTTCTAGGGGCACAGTGCGTAGATATATGCTCTATTCCTAAAGAGAAACTACGTAGGTAGAGAAAATTAAAGAAAAAATAAAAATTTAACCAAACAAATCACAAAATATAAATTTTCACTATCTTGCAAACACTCAGACAAGGCTTTCAGAGAAGTTTCGAAAGTCAAAACAAGGAGATGATGAAGAATGAGATGTTCCTTAGTGGAGTCACAATTTTTTTATGGCAGACTAATTGCTAATGCGGATATAAGCAATATCCCTAGATTCAGTGACTGGCTCTAGTAACAAATAGACAAGCAAGCAAATATTTTCCTAATTTTATCTATATTGAATCATAAAATAGAATGGTAAGAGATGGAATCCATACCTTTCATGAAATGTCTAATGAAGATCTCAGTTTGATACAACTCCTCAATGCTTAGAAACCAAATCTATCAACATAGAAACAATGAGATATCAAAGGCATATGCAGGATAAATGATTCAATACAACTCATACTAGTGATCAAGGAAACTAGCACCTCATATCATCTCAATGGACAAATGGAAGAAAAATACAACATACATCAATTCCATTGAACAAGTCAATGGGAAGAAAAAATCATTTGTATTAATTTCATAAATAAAGGAGTTACAAAATCTTGGCCTTGATGAAGTGTGGCTCCTCCCAATGATCTACAATCTTCTCCTTGGATGGCAAGCTTTCAAACATTATTTCAGCAGCATAAGTATACCTTTAGTAATCCCCCCAAACCCTCTCGCCTATGTTTGATTTATAGGCCAAGAGGAGGATGTTTTAGATCCTCATCTCAAGGATGAGATTCTCTAAAGGTGGGATTAGGGTTCTTTAAAGAATGGGAATTAGCTCCATGATTAGAGGGGTTAGGCTCGAATAAGCATCACCTCAAAGCTTTTAGTTGGGAAATATTCGCCCAACAAAGCTTCTAGATTTCACTTTTTTATTTTTACTTTTCCTTAATTCATGTGCATATTTTATGGTGGAAGAGAGAATGCACTTCTACGTTGGCTTTAACGGTCAAAGTTGTGTATGCGCATAAATTGGCTAGGAAAATGTGCAAGTGACCAAAAGTAGGTTTTTGGAAATTGTAACCCATAATTCTCATTTGCTTCAGGATTTTTAAGTTCTAAACTTGCAAGGGAATGCTTTGGAACACATTGATGGATAGAGAAAGATCCAGTTTGAGCATCATTTTCCATAGTGACAAAATTATGTGTAACAAGGGAAGATCTCGTGTCAAGGAAATAGAGAGTACTAAGAAGTGGCACGGGAAGTGCATTGACAACAAGTAATAGGAAAACACAGAAGGTTTTCGGCATGTCCCCAATTCAAACAATGATGAATGAGAATGATTTTGAGTGAATAAAAGATCGAATGGAGCATGTGGCAACATCCAAAATAATAAATTTGTAGCAAACAATAAATTATTTAAGTGCCAAACTAACTCTTCAAACATTTATGATAGAGTTCAGAGGCCTGTCCTATGTAGTGTATGAATTTCAGCCCCAAGCCCACTAGCTAGCCATCGGTGCATCATCATCCCAGCATCCTAGGAAATTATGTTGTGTACCAGGCACCATCATGGAAATATGGGAAGGAGTTGTGTAGAAAAACCTTGCTACCTCCGCTCAAGTCAATTTAATAATGTCAGAATTGGGCTATGAATAACTAACACAGCTATTGTGCATGCATCCCTTGAATTACATGGAAAACTTACAACGACTGAAGCAAAGTTGCAACAAAAGCATAAAACTAAGGAGCAGTTGTGCCGGGAAAAATAAAGGCTAGTTGAAGACATCATTGACTGGTGTGTTTCCCTGGATCAGTTATATGAAGAGTGCATAAAAGGATATGTTGATGAAAAAATTCTCACTAAAGAGATAGTCGTGAAGGTAAAACAGGTGATACAGGGGTTGAAAGAGCAAGTGACATGGGATGAAGTTAAGTAGTAGTTGCAGACACCACCATAGAAGAAAAAATGTAAATAATTGGCCTAGTAAGAGAAAGAACATAGGATCGAGTTTCATAAAAGGTTTCAAGATATAATGGAGCAAGGTAACCAATTATTGAATGCCCTATCAAACGGTCCATCCATGAAATGATTCACCAAAAAATTCTTTAAGGTCGATACGAAACTTTGTTAGATCGATTAAAGGGTAGGAACTATAAATGTTTTTGATAGGAGGAAAGCGATACATGAAAAATTATGAATTAGAGTGTTATCGGCCTATTTTACTACCCCTATATCACTAACCCCTTGCCCTCACTTCTTGATGAGTTTTCCCTTGCAGGAGGGGCTTATTTTCCCAGTTTTGACCCAGAGTCATGAGCTAGCAGGCTTATTCCCATGGCCCAAGGCTTTAGCTGCTACCAGTGCCTCTTGTGCCCATGTCTCAGGCCCTAATCCACTATTTTGGAGCCTATGGTCCAAGGAACCTTCCAGATTCACTGAGTCCCTAGGAGATGAGCTCGATTACTCACCCATTCATGCTGGACAGAACTGATCCATTAGAATTTTCCTTAACTTCTCGTCATCATGAGAGTCTACATTCATCCTCCAGAGACCTATCATTCACATAATTATGTTGAATCATTTGAGAGGATCAGGCTAGTTCTAGTTCCAAATAGAGTGAGTTTTAGAGATCCATGTTGTTGTTGATATCTTGGCACCCCATTGATATCTTGTAATTGTGAGGTCTCGTGCTATATGAGAGTGCTCTTCCTATTCTCGTCTAATGGGGAAACTTTGCTGAATTGCGGAGAGGAGAAGCTGAAAGTAAGGTATTAAAGAGACTTCTTTTATATTAATGAAGATCCATGTTCCCTTCCTGTATATGATTGTATCTTTTAATCATTTTATTGTGTACAGGTATTGAGATTGAAGGTAGATCGGATAGATAGCTCGTATGGGGCACAACAAATCGGCACTGAACTCAAGATCTGTCACCAACCTGTGAGGAGACAAGGTAGCTTCTTATTCCTCATATTATTAGAACGATTGCATAAATGCTTTTAGATCATGAGGGATTTAGAATATTGAATGTCTTTTTTACTGTGCTTGTGTCTTTTTGGTGATCTAACAGACACTAGATCACGGGGCAATATATCCTTGCAGTTTGTATACAAAAAAAGTGATGCTTTCAATGAGAGCACACTCACTTTTGTGTCTTCTTTGCCTTAGATCCTGATCGGATCCTCCCGTCTATGGTTTGTTGGGCTTCCTTGCATTTTTGCAACTGTTTTTGTCTATTTTACAGGGTCATTACCTTTGTTTGATGATTTTTTGTTACTGATTGCATGAGGAGATAGGGATTTACCTCTTTGAAACCCTAGTTATGGCCTTTTAAGGCTCTGTGCATGGCCCAATAACCTTTGAGTCGCTAGCTAGCAAGCTTATTCCCACGGAAAGCCACTAGTAGGGCATTCTGAGCCTGCAGCCCAAGTATTTTTCCTTGTCAAACTTGTTCCTTTCAGTTTGGTTATCATGTTTTGGGATATGTATTGTCTGGGATTACTATTTTATTTCTAAATCTGGTCCAGATCTTCTCTTCTTTTCAGTTTTCTTTTGATTGGATAAGTGTCTCTTTAGATCACCTGATCTCTTTCGTTAGGCACCAAGCTTGTTGATTGCTTGACGGTCTATTGAAAACATACTTGGATACCGTTACTTTTTGTATATGATCAGCCATCCTATATTCTTGATCTGGTCCATTTAGAGAAATTTTTCAAGGTCTTCCTTTATTTATCATTGCTTGAGTTTCTTCTTTAGTTTTGGTTGGATACCTTAGATTGAGGTTTGGGTTTGATTCCTTGATTACATTATCAGTTTGGGTAGGTTGTATTCAATATTTGATTGGGTCTGATCTATACTTTGCATTCAGATTTGGAGATTGATCCTCTTTTCATTCTTGCTTGTTGAGTGATCCATTTGATTTTTTATCACTAGGGTCACAAATGGTGGTGTTGTGACCAGTTGTGTAGCTTTCATTCTGATGAATTTTTGTTAAGAGAATTTTTCACATTGTATCACTTGTTTTTAGATATTGTTTAGGCCTCTTTGCCTCTAGGGTGCGGTTTAATCCCTTGTTGAACATTGACCCTGGTGGAGTCGTTGTGCTACAACTTATTATGTAGGAAAATCCCCTCTGCGGACAGAGACGATCACTCTAGACCTAGAGTGGGTCTAGTAACAACAGGGAATAATTAGAAACCTAATTTCCTAGATTATAAATGCATGCAGATTGCAAATATATCACCTACCTCAATCTGATGCTAATTCATGTTTGAATCTTGTGGTCCTTCGCGTTTTGTGGTCAAATCTTCGACGTTATTGGCACTTGGTTACCTTCACAAGGGATTAAAATGACAAAAAACGTGAAAGAATAACATATATAATGCATATACAACCTACTTATTTGATCAAGGAAAACTAAGAATCCAATCACATATTAAGACAAGAATGAAAAGCACGAACCAACCGTATTATATTAAAATAGAGAGGGGGAGTTACAACCTGTGCCTTGATGTCGCAGCTCTCCTTTGATGGGTCCTGATGTAGGCACGTCTCCAAAGTGCTCTTTGAACTTGATGTGAGGGCAAAAGGTCTCAACTCTCGCTCAATATATATAGCAAAAAAAATTCTCTCTGTTGTTCTTCTATCTCTGTTATAACTAGCAAAGCTATGGGAGATTGTCCATTATTTAGCAAAGGAGGCTGGAGCATGGATCCACTTTAGGTGGAGAAATGGGTTATCCATTTGGGTGGTTCCACTTTTGTAGGAACAAAGAGGCCAAAGGGAGAAGCTCAGCTCTATCCTTAGGAACAAACAACCAGGTCTTCGCCACGAAGCTTCCAGATCTCAAAGCTTCACTTCCATTTTTAAAAACTTCCCAAAAGAGGATCGGCGTGAGTATGAGCTTCATTCCAGCACCAATCGGTGCAGACCTAGACTAGAAAAATTTCATTGGCATGAGAAATACACGAAGAGGGCATGCCACTCCAGATAATTAGGTTTTCAAGGAGTTGCTTCAAAAATGGCCAACAGAGAGTTTTTTCATTATGCTGAAAATGACATAAAGGCATATTTTCATGATGGAAAATAGGCACAGGGGTCACTGTTAGGGGTCTCCAGGATGAGGGACGGTGAGTACAGGTACAATGACAAATTGTTGTGTAACAGATTCCCCTTAAAGCATGAAGGCCAAATGAGAGTGAGGGATGAAATGCTTTACAAATAAGTGCCAGGACCAAGACGTCGTCATCGTAAAACCTGCGCAAAAAAGCACACATATGCATAAACTAAAATCTCTGAAATAATCACATGACATAAGGTATGGATGCAGAGATCCATAGAAGTAAGCATGAAATAGGATCTGAGGTATGGTCGCAGCCATCCAAATAAAGAGGATCACGAATATAGACTCAAGGTATGGCCGCAGCCATCCAAATGAAGGATTCATGTGTACAATCATGAATAAGACACATCACCTCGCAGCCTAGGTTTTATCAGAAAAAACCTAGGGTCTTACGCTCCATCATGACCAGATCAAGTACAAATTCAAGCATGCAAATAAATGAGCTGAAGTCGAACATGCAACAAAATCGCCTGATTACCAGCCAATGATGTAAATTTTTAACAAGTGCGAGAGAAACCACCAATAATTACAATGGATCTCAAGGTACCAACAGTACAATCTACGAGAGGCGAATAAGGATATATTTTTGAACACTCGTAGAATCACCCGATCAAAGGCCAATGATGTAAGCCTTTCGTCTGATGCGAACAACCTGCCATTAAGGCATGCAAGCTCTAAGGTACTGAAAAGGGGATCTCTAGATCAACTTCTCAGATAATGTGTTGAAGTCGACAAGAAGTGATCCATCAAAGGAGGGCCATAATGTATCCCACATCATCGACACGAGATGAAGGAAATAAGAGAATAGTGAGAGTGACCAAAGAACCAGGCAATGAATGAGATGTAGAAGGAACTTCTCTTGAACATATCAGAGACACGACTCGAGATTTGGTAGTATTTGACTCAAATGGAATCAGAGGTCATGCTGGACAAGAATGGTGATGGAATAAGAGGAAAAACATATTTCCCAAACTCATGGAGGAAAAGTGACGAATGAAGGATATCCCCAACCTGAAATGAAGCAGAGGATGTGTCATGTTCAAGAGCGACATACTGCCAACACAACTGATTAATGCTTTCCATTTTCCTATACCATTTCTAGTGATTACCCAAATTATTTTTGTATACAAGCTTGAAGGGGATAGAATATGCTTGTGATATAAGTTTTTCCTTCGGAAAAATCCATCATAGTACATTTTACGATCCCTAGGAAGGAGGAACTCGATGTCGTCATGATGACAGATCCAATGTTGTTAAATTTTAACGAGCCCGAAAAAGGTGAAACTCGACGTCTTCTCGTGTTTAGATAGTTTGAAAAGAGGCGAAAAGAAAACTCCAGATGGCCCTTTTCGTAAATAGTCCCTCATACCCGAAAAGGTAGAAAACATAATGTGAGAGAACCTCTTAGTCGTGATTGACTAAGGTATTCTTTTTTCGTAAATAAATTATCCCAGCCCGAAAAAGCAGTAAACGTATACTGGTTAAATGACGTTTCATGCACTTTAATGAGCTCAAAACAACAAGAACTTAGAAATGTTTTCATGTTTAGAGAGTCAGAAAAGAGCTGAAAGATTACTCCAAGGGTGTTACTTTTTCATTTATTTTTAATCGAGTATGAAAAAGTAGTAAACCAAAACTCGTAAAAGTGTCATCCATAAGGAAATTGAATTGGTCACTGCACAAGAACAAACCATAAATTGTTTTTGAGGTGAGGGCATTAAAATATTATTAAAATAATGGAAAAAACCCTAAAATGTCATCGTGCATTTATAAAATATGGAGAAAGTATAAAAAAAAATTACAATTTATTTTTACTTGGTTGAGAAAGAGTTTTTACCCTAATTTACCTCAAATCTTCGGGAGTGCATTGCGAGAGATCGGAGAGGTCAATTAGCGAGTCATCTCTGCAAGGTAAGAGACACTTTCCTTGTCTGCATTTTAACATTCATTTAAGTGTGTTTTAGGGCTTATTTTGATTTTGGGGAGAGGATTTAAATTTTAACAATGTTTCGTATCGGCACAAGTATCCACTATCAGGACCACGTTGACTTACCCTTTTTACAACGAACAGGTCGTCTATTGGCGCTGTTGTTTTTAAAACATCTGTATCGATCATGGAGTGGAAAAATGCATAGAAATTCTAAGGAAAAAACTTTTAATTCAATTTTTTTGGACCTAAACACTGACAAGGGTTTTTTTTAATGTTTTTGCAGGGAAGAGAATTCATCAATCATGGTGATTGAGTGGAAAGAACAAGATCATGATGAAGTTGATCAGGCAACCATGCAGAACAGAGCTTGCATGGACGTAATGAGGAACTGTGGGCTCCTCAAACTATTTATGACCCCAGGCATAATAGCCCAACCAAATCTTCTGCAATATTTGGTTAGTATCTGGGACACACACCGAGAGAGATTTATTCTTGGTGACCATGAACTAGAAATTGAAGTAGCAGACATCTACTTCATCACCGACCTCTCGCGTAGATGGGTAAGAGCATGGTTGTCCGGAGCCCGAATCATGGGTGAGATTATGGACATGCTCATTGGGAGAGCATGCTCCGAGGCAACACGATCCTCGAGTGGCAAGATAGCCATAAGTACAATAAATGATCTAGCACTCAAGGTATTGCTATGCACTATCACACATGTGGTTGGGGCACAAGCACTGCATGAGGACACTAAGCCTCAATTGCAGACGTCGATGGATTGCATGGCACCCACCGTCTTCAACTGGTGTGAGGCCATAGTGGAAAACATGAAGAAACAACTCACGAAGTGCAAAAATAGGAAACTGAAATAGTTTGGGTATGGGTCTATCCTGACAGCCTTCCTTTTAGAGAGAGTGCCTCTATTCCAGTACCAAGGGATAGATATAGAGGCACTAGTGTGATCCATATTTTATGCAGGAACGCAACAAAATACAGATATAACCATAAGCACAGAGATGCAGCGGAAATAATGCTTCATTTTATTAATAAACGAATGACTGAAATAAGCTTACAAACATAATGGAAACAAGTTAGGGCGCTGGTAGCGTATCTCTGGGAAGATATGTGGCATATGTAGGCCTATGAACTGTGTTACATTGAGGCTCACAGGCCTATTACAGACATAATGGAAATAGATGAGCTAGGGTACTGGCAGCGTATCCCTGAGAAGAGATGTGGTGGCTACCAGCCCCTGAACTGTGTTACAATGTAGACATGATGGAGATGTGGCGAGCTAGGGCACTGGTAGCGCTTATCTCTGAGAAGAGATGTGTCGGCTCGCAACCCCCTGAACTGTGTTACAATGAGGCTCTAAGGCCTATTTATTGTTGAGAAACAATATAAAATCTGAAACGTCCAAAAACCTAACCCTAGGAGATGAAGCGCCAAAACTATGGGTCCCATTTGGGTAAATTGGTGTTTCAACTTCCCGGGGATGTAACTTTGGCATCTGGTCTCCATTAGACGTGCTCAATAGATTGTTAGAATGATCTATCCGAGGACTACAAATTTTTAGTGAGCAACATTCTCGTTTTCCCAAAAAGCGTCGTTTAGGGCCTTAAAACGGCTCCAGAAGTTCAGGACCCGAAAAACTGCTAAAAATAGTAATTTGTGCTTAAACTTACAAACTGAAAGAACTGATGGTGGGGGTTCAAATGGACTTGGTGGGTGGCCACCAATATCCACCTAGATCATTGAGTCCCCAAAATGGCTCCGGATGTGCAGGACCCGAAAATCTACTAAAAATAGTAAGTTGTGATGAAGCTGAAAAACTGAAAGAATTGATGCTGCAGGGCCAAATGGATTAGGTGGGTGGCCACCAATATCCACCTGGATCATTCCTCCTTCCTTAGGAAGCAATGGTCTCCATTGCGTTAATTTCCTCCAAGCGGGGGGGGGGGGAATTCTGCTGAACTTAGTGTTGGATTTGTCCAGGATGTCGTGGACCTGTTGGCGGACGTGCTGGATGTAGATGTATCGTCAGTGGGCATTCGTTGAAGGATATGGAAAAATTTATCCATCATCACTTTCCTCTATTTCTCGAGGGCCTCCTCGAGCAAGATTTTGATAGGATCTCCTACTCCCTCGTCTTTCTTTCCTTCCGACATGGGGGGTCGTCGAGGTTGTGAGGTTGAACTCCTTATACCCTGGCCACGTTGGGGACATCAAAAGAAAAATAGAGAAAGAGCAGACTGCTCTGATACCATTTATCTGGATTTTATGCAGGAACACAACAGAATACAGATATAACCATAAGCACAGAGATGCAGCGGAAATAATGCTTCATTTTATTAATAAACGAATGAATGAAATAAGCTTACAAACATAATGGAAACAAGCTAGGGCGCTGGTAGCGTATCTCTGAGAAGATATGTGGCATACGTAGGCCTCTGAACTATGTTACATTGAGGCTCGTAGGCCTATTACAGACATAATGGAAATAGATGAGCTAGGGTAATGGCAGCGTATCCCTGAGTAGAGATGTGGTGGCTACTAGCCCCTGAACCGTGTTACAATGCAGACATGATCGAGATGTGGTGAGCTAGGGTACTAGTAGCGCTTATCTCTGAGAAAATATGTGTCGGCTCCCAGCCCCCTGAACTGTGTTACAATGAGGCTCAAAGGCCTATTTATTGTTGAGAAACAATGTAAAACCCGAAACGTCCAAAAACCTAACCCTAGGAGATGAAGTGCCAAAACTATGGGTCCCATTTGGGTAAATTGTTGTTTCAACTTCCCAGGGACGTAACTTTGGCATCCGATCTCCGTTTGATGCACTCAATAGCTCATTAGAAATATCTATCCAAGGAATACAACTTTTGAGTGAGAAAAATTGGTCTACAACAACCCATGTTGCTCCTTGTTTTCCCAAAAAGCATCGTTTAGGGCCTTAAAACGGCTCCAGAAGTTCAGGACCCGATAAAAATAGTAAGTTGTGCTTAAACTTACAAACTGAAAGAACTGATGGTGGGGGTTCAAATGGACTCGGTGGGTGGCCACCAATATCCACCTGGATCATTAAGTCCCCAAAATGGCTCCAGGTGTGCAGGACCCGAAAACCTGCTAAAAATAGTAAGTTGTGCTGAAGCTGAAAAATAGAAAGAATTGATGCTGCAGGTCCAAATGGATTAGGTGGATGGCCACCGATATCCACCTGGATCATAGTGCCACAAGAGCCACGGTTGGCATGGTGGGCAGTGTTGATGCCTAACAGAGGAGGTGGGCAAAGGATGTCTTTCAGACCTACCTTCTTCACATGGTTGAGGCACCAACTAATCATGGTAGAAGAATGTTCATACTCCAGGACAGATTTTCGGGGTGACCATGATATGCCACTTCCAGCAGGTGAGCGTTGGGACGATAGAGGTAAAAAAATGTTTTTGTTATTTTTGCATGTTTTATATGATTTTTTTTATATATGAACTGATGTGAAGCTTTATGTATCGCAGATGTTGGACCACAGAGGCCAGCGGGGATGTCCCCAATCGCCACGAGGGTGGCGAGAGATTTCGAGGGTGCCCATTATGTGGACGGAGCAGACCCCAAAGAGGATATTACGTGAAACTTGGATGCCTTGACCACCGGGATTCAAGAGTATGCACAGATCGATGACATTCCCCGTCAGTACCAGTGACATACTGTCGGTGTATCCGATCGTATCCATCGACTGCTGACTCGAGTCATTCGAGCAGTAGCATGTTATCATGATCACCATGCGTATTAGATTAGATTTTCATTTTCTACAGTTTTTCCAAGACCTGCGAGTCTCGCTATGTACCAGAACATATATTATTTTTTGAGGGGGTTATGATGTACTTGAAAAAATTATTTGAAAACCAATCAATATATATATGTGTATGTGTGTGTGTGTGTGTGTGTGTGTGTGTGTGTGTGTGTGTGTGTGTGTTATTTTTCTGTTCCAAGTTATGTTATTATGATTATAAATTCCACAAATGTCTATCTAGAACATGATTAGCCAATGCATCTGTTAATGTATTCATGTGTCGTGGGATGTGATGATATGTGATGCAATCAAAATTTATTTCTAACAAATGAACACACGGATACATTATCAAGATTTGAGTGTGTATGATGGAATATTTCCCATTGAATTGTAGAAGAACAAGCTATGAATCCAAGTTAATAACCAGTTCTCTAATGGAGAGAGAAATTGCTTCAGATAGAAGCTCAATAATTGAATTGTCTTCAGCAATATTATTGGTTATGCGATCTAAACATATACCTTTTAGATCTACTAACTCACCATTAGGGTCATAGATAACCCAGGCCGCAGAAGATATATTTCAGGTACTGCGGCAGGCACCTTTAGTGAAACCTACATAAGGAGCCAAAGACATCTGTGTTGAAAAGTGTAACTAGGTCGGTCTTCATATTGTCTATGTAATTATGTATTCTATATAAAGAAGAAGAAAAACATAATAAAATGTATTATGTACTTTCTTCATGGGTTTCATGAGAAATATTTTATTAGAGGTAAATAGACTTCTTCTTGATGTCTATCTAGGGTTTATCTTCTTGATATAAATGTAATGAGTGTCATATATGAAGGATCTAGTAATTCTTCAAGACCAAGTCCAGAAACCATGGAAGAGTAACACTCATTATCCCTCACTCAAACGTTGGAATAAATGCTATATTAATGTATCAAGTTGGCCTCCCTACGGTATGAAAAGTCGGCCTACTAGTAAGAGGTATAGTCAGCCTAAATTAATTGAACATTCTCCTATATGTGCGCAGAATCTACGGATCATTTGTGTGAAGATCCATCTGTGGATTCAACTCTGAAAAGTGTGGATATTCTAAGGACAATTGCGGAGATAATGGTGTGGACTAAAGTCAAGAACTATGCAGATGATTTAAAAGGATAAAAGTGTGGATTGATCTGGACAGCATTACGGAATTCAGTAAGAAACATAAAAGTTTATTTTGTACATCTTTGAGTTTTTGAGGACCATTGATAGGGTATATCACAAAATTTAAGCTGAATAACCGAATTCACTTGATGATACCGTAATATAATAAAGTGTTTCCATCCATCAATAATTGAAGTGCGGACTATATCTGAATGTACATAAAATTTGTGTGGATAAATCTTGAAGCGATTACAAAATTATAGGTCTGGTTCATGAAATGTTTAAAGGCATCATTTAACTATTGAAGTGTGGAATTGTTTGAGAAGAGTATGTGGACTATCCTGAAGCAAGATTTCATATTAAAAGTTGGCATTGGTGTTCATCCCCAATTCTTACAAAGTCGGATTAGTGGACTATAATATTCTTGTAAATATTTCAAAAAGAAAGAGCAATAAGGACAAGGTCTTGGGTGCATAAATAGTTCAAGGGTCTGATTCTAGGTCATGGTACTTTTCATCTGAAATTTATAAGAAGAATTTCATGTAGGTTTTCCTCTCCAAGAGGGAGAGGTTTCCCTGGCTCTAGGAGCCTAATTCTTGTGTCTCGTGACTTTTGATAATTTACTTGATAAAAGTTTTAAAAGATAACAAGGGAAAGACATAATTAACTCAAGTAACTTCACAAGTAATTATCAAGAAGATAATTTTGTATTAATCACCAGCCATCCAAATTCTCAACATGGTATCAGAGCTAAGGTGCTAATATCAAGGGCTGCTTGTAATATTCCCAAATGGGAAAAGCAGGAATATAGCACATAAAATGAAAGAAGAAGAAAATATTTAACACATGAAACCATGAGAACAATATGGAGCCATTAAATTGATCATATATGCAACAAATAAGTACAAAACAATGAGGCACAAATCATAGAATGTGATCACACAAGCCTCCAATACATAAACACTCTCAAAGTGAGATGTTGATGTTATACAAAATGTCGGAGAGGCTACTACAATGCATTCATACTAAGCATAAATACAACTAGAGATCATACAATGATATAAAAATAATGATATAAGCCAAAATAGATACTACACATACAGATCTAGGCACTAGATCGGCTTTCCATGGCAACCCAATAGGGTTTCCGGAAAATGCACACAATGTGCCAATGTAAGCTACATCCCTAGGGCTGAAGGTATGTTGTAACAACAGAAATGAGAATATATGGCTGAAGCTGATGTATAAACCTACATCTCTTCTCCAATAGATCCTATGGATGAGAGAATGGCTCCTCCACTAAAGAAATCACCTCCCAAAACAACCACTGCAACCACCCCTGCAACTCCTCCCTAAAATAACACAGATCTGGACTAAAACTGCGTTGTAGGGGATAAACACACCTTGGCCTGATGCAAAATATGTCAATAAATCCCAAGGGGATTCTTTACAGTCCTTCCAATGGATGGAAACCTTCCACCACTGCAAAACTAGCTCTGAAGTCACCCAATATAATTCTCCATTTTTGCACCCTGCAACACAGCACAATACTCTGCAGAAACTATGCTAATGAAGAAATTTGTAGCTTGGACTTAAGACTGAGTGTGGAAATGTAGTGCAACACTCCTACAAGAGGCTACCTCAAGGGAAGAGGTGGGATCCCCGCTCGGGAACACCCTATGCTAAACAGCACTGCAAGCTTAACTAAACAGCTGAAGAATGAAAAGAGTCATGCAGACCATAAACAAAATAATATCAAAACTGATTTCGAAGGTTGCCTTACCCTTCCTTATAAACTTGGTGAGCTTCCTCACCTTGGGCCCCATCCATTAAATGCCACTACCTCCATGCAAGGTGTCTCCAACCAAAATTGTGTTGTCCCTCATTAAATGCCCACTCCTCCATAACAACGTTGTTGATTTGGTCAAAGTTGACTTATTCAACATGTTCCACCCCCTGTTCACACTCAAAGGTGCTTTATTTAGCTGCTTATATGGTCTCCTTTCACACTTGATGTGTTTTTATTGTTGCTAAGGAGATTTATGGGTCTCCCTACCCACTTATTCACCTACCTAGTGATAAAACAATCTATAATATTCCATTTAAATAAAAGCTAAATTTTGGAATATTACAGTTCTCCCCTCCAAAATGTTGCTTGTCCTCGAGCAACTATAAGGATTGAGAAAAATTCTCCCCTCCTCCCCTTGTGGCCTCCTCATCAATTAGTCTCCACCACTACTTCAGATATTATACAACAATTCTATCTCCCAATGGTTCCTCCCAAATGTGCAAGTTGGCCTTTGGTGGATAAACCAAATGGCTCTCATCATGAGAGAATGGAAGGTCTATATGGAAACCTCCTTGTTTTCCAATGGCCTCATAAAGGTAGGAGTGATGATAAGCATATGGGATATCATTCCCAATGAGAGACTCCCATCTCCATGCTATCATCCAAATGAAATGAATCACCTCCCAGCATGGTAATTCATAGAAAATTTCCTCCCAAATGTTCATGAAAAGGCATCTCCCAAGTGCTCCAAACAATCATGTGGCTCACCTCATAAAGGAAAAAGTGATCTAATATAGTGGCCATATCATCTACCATACTCCCCTTGAAGCATGAAGCATAAAAATTGTGGGAAAGGTCATTCCCAATGGACACATCCAACCAATGTGCCTTCCCTCCAATCATGTTTCCAACAAAGATAAGAACATTATCAACATATGGTATCACAATCAAAGTCATGTTAGCTACCATGTGTAGTATTGGGGAAGGGAAATGGTCCCTCAAGTGCAACCAACGCATTTTTTCTCCTAACTACCATAGAATATGATATAACAAGTTTTTCCCCCACCACTTGATTGCTTCCCCATTCTTCTTGCATGCTTGGAGAAGGTGTATAGTTTTTGGTTTCAATGAAGCACACCATGAAGAATACATCATCTCCCCAAAATATTCTAGGGAGTGGCTAACATCATCACTGCTTATGGCCCCAAATAGCCCATGAAGCCAATAATAAATAGGGCCCCCTCTTGGAGTAATGCCCTGCACATGAGTGGTAAGAAAATGTAATCATATATTAAATATGTCATGATGCTCAAAAATATAATCCTTACCATACACTTGGTTCACACTAATGAGATGGCTCATGTATTAGCTCCCTCTCACACCCAATGAGTAAGGAGGTGGTGATGAAAACTCTTCCCAATAGTTGTGTTCCACCTCACCCTCCAAATAATCTATGCACTTCCTCATATGATAGTGCATCTCCTCTTTGAATTCTTCCCACATGAATCCCTCCAAGATAGTATGGCATGCTCTAATGAAACCAGTGGGATTGGAAAGAAAGATCTCATAGGCTACATGTAGTAGTTTATCCTCGAGCTTTGAGTCTCTAGCCAAGAAGATCTTATCCTGATAAAAGATGACACCATACCTCACTGTATATCCCCCATCTGGAAGGTGGTCATCAAGTATCCTGCATGTAAGGAGATCCTTAGATTATTCCACCAATAGTTGGGATCTCCAATAAGGATCTAAACTCCCTAATGACAGCACTGTTGATCTATATTATGTATCCCTATCATATGGCTTCCCTCTTCCTTGACATCCCCTATGCTAAAGTAAAGCACCGATATGCTTCTAACATGCTCCTATTGCCCCTCCTGTAGCTTCTCATGCTCAAGTGAAGGTTGAAGCTTTTGGAGGCTAGTCTTCCATAGGAAGCTATCACCTCTCCAAAATCTCCTAAGTATGGTCAATGCATGCATGAGTGGCCACCATCCTCTACCAAATGGGGAAGATTCCTTCCTATGTGAAAGTATCCTCTGGTTCTCCTATGCCATGGAGTGGTCTCCTTGCACCATGATGGTGCCATCCTCCATCCCAGAAACATCTTCTCCCAACGCAGAATAGCTGATGAGATTGGGTAATGATGATATTTGGAGAATGTAGCCTTCCTCCTTGATTCTACCCAAGACTCTTTTCATTGTGCCAAATCCTCCCAAGGTTCTCACCCCTCCTGGATCAATGAGAGGTGAGGTGTCTCTCATCTCCTAGTCTGGTGGCCTCCTGGGTGTAATGCCCCCATGTAATGAGACATCAAAGTCTGAAGTAGACTTTATAGGTGAGTGGACTAATTTGTCTCTCTTTTCACTGCACAAACCAGTCTCCTTCTTCTATATATAAACCCCCTAAAATAAAAAAGGGTGCATGCTCCCCATCCTTTGATTTTGATCCACCTTTTCTTCTCCTCCTTTAATCAAGGTATTACTGCCCATCACTATTGTCACATGTTGCTCCTTGGGAAATTTTTGCAAAGATGCAAAAGCTCCTCTAATTGAAGCAATATCTTTATGCCCATCTCCATTTGGTGATGGTTCTCCTCCTGAAGTGGCAGCGTTGTTAATTCCTCTCTACTCTTTCTCCTCATTAATATTTGAGAACACCTCATCAACAATGAGAGACCCTAGATCTTGGTCTTCCCTTGAAGGAGGAATCTCCATATCTTCCTTTTGAGAAGAAATTTCTTCCTGCAATGGGGATCTTGCCCTTGGAAAGGTATCATACACGTTTTTATCTACCTCAATAGAAATCTGAAGTGGAGTTTTCATAATGGATCTTTCCAACTCATGCAAGGGTTTTGAATTTTTATGCTTGGCTATCTCAATAAAAGGTGTTTCAAATTGTTTTTCATCAAATCTCTTCACTAATCCCTTAGTGAATCCTGCATAAGTGGCTACATTTGCATGATTAAATGAAGAAGATTCATAAAACCACCAAGTATAATCCTTACCTTTAAGATGCAGCGCTGCTATCCTAAGGGCTTCCTTTTCTTAAACTTGATGTAGCTGCAAGTATGAGTCTAGATGCTCTATCCAATCCTTGGTTGTGCATTTGGATGACCCATCAAAATTTGGAAAAAAGAATTTACCTCTCCTATTTATTTTGTGATTGTTGGGCCTTCTATTCTCCTTGAGTTGGCATAACCCTTGGAATTTCAAGTGCTCCTTGAATCTCCAAGATTGAGATTCATACTCCTGAAGATAGTCACTCAAATTCTCCTCTTTTGGTGCATCTTCTTCCTCCATCTCTCTTGTTGTGAATATGGGCATAAAAATGCACTATGGATCAGATTTTTTGGCTGCATGCTCACACCCATCATGTAAAAATCTATGGTTTTCTTCATATTCAAACCCCCTTGGATATTCCCTACACATCTCCCTTCTCATCTTCTTGATATCTTCGTTGATGCTCTGCATAGTTTGAAAAAGAAGCTTTGAGAGCTCCTCTTCCTCCCTTCCTCCAAATACTAGAGTATTGTCTCTTATGTACATCTTCTCTCCCTATGATAAGCTTCTCCTTATGGTGAAATATTGGCTGAATGCACAGGCTGAGCCAAGATTATGCTCTAATACCACTGTAATATTCCCAAATGGGAAAAGCAAGAATATAGTGCATAAAATGAAAGCAGCAACAAATATTTAACACATGAAACCATGAGACCAATATGGAGCCATTATATTGATCATATATGCAGCAAATAAGTACAAAAAAATGAGGTGAAAATCACAAAATGTGATCACACAAGCCTCCAATACATAAACACTCTCAAAGTGAGATGTTGTTGCTATACAAAATGTCGGAGAGTCTGCTATAGCATAGTCATAATAATCATAAATAAAATTGTAGATCATACAATGATATAAAAATATTGATATAGGCCAAAATAGATACTACACATATAGATCTGGGCACTAGATCAGCTTTCCATGACAACCCAAGAGGGTTTCCAGAAAATGCACAGAATGTGCCAATGTAAGTTGTAGCCCTAGGGCTGAAGGTATGTTGCAACAACAAAAATGAGAAGATATGGCTGAATCTGACGTAGAAACCTACATCTCTTCTCCAATATATCCTACGAATGAGAGAATGGCTCCTCCACTAAAGAAATCACCTCCCAAAACAACCACTGCAACCACCCCTGCAACTCCTCCATAAAATAACGCAGATATGGACTGAAACTAAGTTGTAGGGGATAAATACACCTTGGCATAATGCAAAATATGTCAATAAATCCAAAGGGGCTTCTTTACATGCCTTCTAATGGATGGAAGCCTTCCTCCACTGCAAAACTAACTCTGAAGTCACCCAATATAATTCTCCACGGTTTCACCCTGCAACACAGCACAATACTCTGTAGAAACTACGCTAATGAAGAAATTTGTAGCTTGGCCTTAAGCCTGAGTGTGGAAATGTAGTGCAACACTCCTCCAAGAGGCTACCTCAAGGGAAGAGGTGGGATTCCCGCTCGGGAACACCCTGTGCTAAACAGCACTGCAAGCTCAAATAAACAACTAAAGAATGCAAATAGTCATGCAAACCATAAACACAATAATATCAAAACTAATTTTGAAGGCTACCTTACCCTTCCTTATAAAATTGGTGAGATTCCTCACCTTGGGACCCATCCATTAATTCCACTACCTCCATTCAAGGTGTCTCCAACCAAAACTACGTTGTCCCTCATTAAATTTCCACTCCTCCATAACAGTGTTGTTGATTTGGTCAAAGTTGACCTATTCAACATGTTCCACCCACTTTTCACACTCAAAGGTGATTTATTTAGCTGCTTAGATGGTATCCTTTCACACTTGAAGTGTTTTTATTGTTGCTAAGGAGATTTATGGTTCTCCACACCCACTTATTCACTAACCTAGTGATAAAACAATCTATAATATTCCATTTAGCTAAAAGCTAAATTTTTGGAATATTACACTGCTTGACAAAGGAGACACTCCTGGAAGCGGAGATAAAAGTTTGGGTTGAAAAATCAAATTAGTTTGCAAAGGAAGACTCTCTAGCTACTTCAAGAAAGATCTCCTATCTCATCTAAAGGATCAACTCAATCAAGAAAGTAATCTTTTCCATTCAAGACTTTGTTATAAGGAGGACCTCAACTTCTGAAGATATCCTTCATCAAGAACACCTACATTAAATATTTCTATCTTAGAAGAAACTCTTGTCTTCATATTCAAACATCATCAAGGAAGCTACAAGCCACTCTATTCAAGTAAGTATCTATGACCTTACTTAAATCTGTCAAGATGACTTATTGTAAAGAAAGAAACAAGATGGTTGGGGCATAAA
This sequence comes from Pinus albicaulis, assembly GCA_034641835.2. Taxonomy (NCBI): domain Eukaryota; kingdom Viridiplantae; phylum Streptophyta; class Pinopsida; order Pinales; family Pinaceae; genus Pinus; species Pinus albicaulis. The sequence continues at coordinate 1,040,873,947 of CM076578.1, forward strand.
ACTTTATCACATGGAAGAAGAGGATAGATTTGAATCCAATTGAAGATGAATTTATGGACTACATTAATGGATCAACAATTCAACCATCAAAATAATATGCTCCAACTCATACCAAATACATGAAGGGAGAAATCCGAGCCCAGAGGATTCTCATAGAATCCATCAAGGACTCACTCATTCCATATGTGTCAAAACTAAATTCTGAAAAACAAATATATGAGAAACTAGTGGAGCTATTCTCTGTGAGTACTGCAGGAGAAGCAATCTCTCTGAGGCAAGAACTATATAAAATTAAATTGTCAATGGAAGAAGGAATCACTCCATACTTTATGAGGATTTCTGAAATAAGAGATCAACTGCAACAACTAGGAGAAGTAATGTCTGACACTCATATGACTACAGTGGTGCTAAATGCTCTACCACAGGAATGGGCAAACTTCACTTCCATTTTATACAAAAAGAAAGAAACCACTCCATTCCATGATTTATGGTCTCTGCGTAAAATAGAGGAAACAAGAATAAAAGCCAAAGATGATATAGGACCAAGTGAAGAGAATCAAGCCTTTGCAGCCACATAAAGGAAGAAATAAATATTTGGAAAATTTGGCCCTCGGAATAAAAGAAGAAACATGGACAATGTACGATTCTTTGTATGTAATGTTCTTGCGCATTACAAAAGAGATTATCTTAAATCTAACAAGTACAAGAGGAAAAGGGAAGAAGCCTATATCTCATATGTGAGGGAAGGACCTGATGCAAAGAAATATAAGAAAGGAGAAGCAAGGGCTATCTACTATGATCATATTATCCTTTAAGTGAGTTATGTTGGTTGTAAAAAAGTATGATATGAAGAAATGTATATTATAGCATCATGATAAAAAGCATGTTAGGATCTCTTGGTGAATCAGCTCCGCGAAAACATCTCTGATAACATTACTAATGGAAAGAAGTCATCAAGATCAAGGGTCATCATGGAAACATAATTCTGGATGTGATGACATATTGATGGAGCAAGCTAAAGGAATTAAGCTCTTCATTCTAGAGAAATTTCTACAGGATGATTCAAGGGAAAAAAGTGTGAGGTATGTATATATATTTATATGCTAACATTGGATGTTGTGAATTCATGTCATATGGTTGAAAGTAATAGACTTCCATATTTAGAAGTATGATCTATGAAGAAGGATCTCTCGATGCACTAACAGATGAAATCAACATAATATTTCCTCATGGAATATGATGTGGTTGTATATGAACGAGAAACTGGAAAATTTGTAAGTTCTTGGGAATGGAGAATGTGAAAAAGGGAAGAGATCATGAAATGCAACCATGTCAAGAGGAATTTATCATCTGGAAGCCAAGAATATGCGACTAAGAGATCTCCTAGGAAGATATGTAGAGTCTAACAGAAGTCTGGTAATGAAGAAGGCCCTTGGAAAAACATATCATTAGGAGATGCATCAATCTGAATAAAGGATTTCGATGCCTACAAGAATATTTCATGGTGAAAGATCATCACTAAGGTAAATTTTGTTTTAAAAGGTTCATATGTATATATTTATCTGGATGAATTTGTCGAGGGATGCTAATCAGGAGAAAGGATGTATGAACCTTGGAAATGATTTGTAGGAAAACAACATGGAATAATAGTGTACCAGATGAGAAAGACTAATGACTCACTTTTTGATAGTGGACATGACTCGTGACTGAAAGTGATGGATGATATGTGCCCTGTGAAGCCAAAAGTTGAAGATTCCTCAATATCGAAATCCATGACATCGGGGGGAGAAATTATTCATGATTAGTTGGATTGTTGCTTCAAGACCCTAGTTAAGAGGGAACCTGGTGGTAAGTTTCTTACTTGGAAGAAACTTGAAGTATGTCCTTCCTGAATTGAGAGGGAGTGAAATATGTGATTCTCTAATACATGTGTCATGCACTAGACCAAGACTAACAGCTGTAAGTCTTAGTGAAGGCCATGTGGAGAGAATGGATAGACACAAAATTTTGGTCTTCACCTGGAATACAGAATGGAGGATTGGGTAATCATTCGGCATTCGATACTCTTTTAGAATGAGATAGGGAATTCAAAATAAGAGTAGTCGAGGACCGATATTGTTTGAGGGTTGGCTACCCAAGAGAAGAATAATCCAAGAAGTTTATACTTTGGGAACACTTGGGTGTAGTATGTACCCTGGAGAGACAATGACTATGGTGTCTATTAGTCATGTGTCTATCCAGCATTGTAGCCCATTGTCTCGCTGAGAGATGGGGTTGTTAGTCAAGGCCTTGCACTAGGAAAATTATGGTTGATATGATGCTATACAGATGTGATTAAAAATTTGATTCTTCTTATGGGGTTCTTTAGTTTTAAAGTGACCATGTACCTATATGAATACCTCCCTAGTTAAGAGGGAGTGTTGAAAAGTGTAACTAGGTTGGTCTTCATATTGACTATGTAATTATGTATTATATGTAAATAAGAAGACAAACATAATAAAATGTATTATGTACTTGCTTCATGGGTTTCATGAGAAATATTGTATTATAGGTTAAATAGACTTCTTCTTGATGTATATATATGGTTTATCTTCTTGATATAAATGTAATGAGTGTCATAGATGAAGGATCTAGTAATGCTCAAAGATCAAGTCCAGAAACCATGGAAGAGTAACACTCATTAGCCCTCACTCAAATGCTGGAAGAAATTATATATTGATGTATCAAGTCAGCCTCCCTACATTATGAAAAGTTGGCCTACTAGTAAGAGGTATGGTCGACCTAAATTAAGTGAACGTTCTCCTATATGTACACAGAAGCTACGGATCATTTGTGTGAAGATCCATCTACGGATTCAGCTCTAAAAAGTGCAGATATTCTAAGGAAAATGTGGAGATAATGATGTGGGGTAAAGTCAAGAACTATGCAGATGATTTAAAGGGATAAAAGTGTGGATTTCTCTGGACAACATTGTGGAATTCAGTAAGAAACAGAAAAGCGGATTTCAGACATCTTTGAGTTTTTGTGAACAATGATAGGGTATATCATAGACTTCAGGCTGAAGAAGAACCAAATTCACTTGATGATATCGTAATATAACAAAGTTTCACCATCCATCAATAATTGAAGTGTGGATTGTATCTTAATGTTCATAAAATTTGTGCAGATAAATCTTGAAGAAATTACAGAAGTATAGGGTTTGGTTCATGCAATGTTTAAAGGCAACATTTAAGTATCGAAGTGCGGAATTGTTTGATAAGAGTATGCAGACTATCCTGAAGCAAGATTGCATATTAAAATTTTACATTGGTTTTCATCCCCAACTCTTACAAAGTCAGATCAGTGGACTGGAATATTCTTGTTAATATTTCACAAAGAAAGAGCAATAAGAAGGTGATAGAAATTAAGAAATTAAATCTTAGACTTACTTTCCTAACTATAGTCTATATATAAAAGTGCAACTTGGTGAAGAGAAGAAGAGCCAGAATTGAAGGACATCAAAGAAGTAAGGACAAGGTCTTGGATGCATAAATAGGTCAAGGGTCTGATTCTAGGTCATGGTACTTGTCATCTGAAAATTATAAGAATTTCCCGTGGGTTTTCCTCTCTAAGAGGGACAGGTATTGCCCTGGCTCTAGGAGCCTAATTCTTATGTCTCGTGTCTTTTGATAATTTAATTGATGAAAATTTAATAAGCTAACAAGGGAAAGACATAAGTAACTCAAGTAACTTTACAAATAATTATCAAAAAGATAATTTTGTATTAATCACCAACCATCCAAATTCTCAACAATATGCAAATCAAGTAAAACAAGATAAGTAGGAAAACTACTTGCAAACACACACCAAACCAAAAATGTACAAAAATGAAAAGCACACTAATGTACAAGAGTAAATACAAGAGAAAACCATGCATAATACCTCTTTAGATAAAGCCCATTTCAGGGTTTATCCAAAGGGTATCCTTCATAATCAACCAGCTCATATGCCCCTTTCTACAAAACATGTTTCACGATATATGGCCCATGCCAGATGGGTTCTAACTTTCCTGCCCCTAGCTTATCATGTGCTTGGTCATAGAGAAGAACCAAGTATCCTTTAGAGAAGGCACGGGGAGAAACTGTCTCATCGAAATGGGCTTTGACCCATTTCTTTTGTGCTTCAGTAACCAAAGAGACAAGGCGTCGAGTTTCATCAAGCCGTTCTAAGTACAAGAGACGTTCCCCTTCTGGCAAGATGTTCGGAAGTAATTCAACAGCTAACTTGAGAAAAGGACTTTCACATTCAATTGGCAAGGTTTCTTTAAGGCCATACACTAACTGAAATGGAGTGAATCTAGTAGCGTTCTTGGCTGAGATTTGGTATTCCCGGAGAGCTTAAAATAACATGAGATGTTAATTTGACTTGTGCATCCCAATGGTGCACTGAAGCAATATAGTAACCAAAACCTTATTTATTGCTTCAACTTGGTCGTTGGCTTGAGGGTAATATAGATTTGAGCTATCGTGATGCAAGCCCAACTGAGAAGTCAACTCATCCATCATGTAGTAGCTAAAATGAGAGCCCTGGTCGGTGGCAATGGCCTGAGGAACACTGAATCTTGCGATAACATTATTGAAGAGAAATTGAGCTACAATTTTACCATCGGCAACATATGTAGGCATTTCCTCGGCTCATTTAGTGAAATAGTCCACAACGACAATTATATAATCATGCCCCCCGACTGAGTGAGGGTTACATGTCATGAATTCAATGCCCCATTTGGCAAACGGGCCAATGCTAACACCTGGTTGTAAGGGTGTGGGTGGGGCACGCATCTTGCATTGATAAATCTGGCAAGCATGGCAGTTTGCGGATGGAGAGAATGCAGTCTTTGAAAATAGAAGGCCAGAAGTAACCAACACGAAGGATTTTTTGAGATGTTGCATAGCCAGACATATGGCCACCGCATTCCCCGGAGTGGAAGTTATTGAGAACTCTCTCAGCTTCTTCAAAATTTAGACAGTGGCGAAGAATCGAATTGACTCTGACTTAGTATAAAGTATCCCCAATGATATGATACAGTTTGGAATGATGTCAAATCTGTCAACGATCAGACTTGTCCAACTCATATCGAAAATTTTGGGTCTATAGATACATGATGATATCACCATACCATGGATCGACAGTGTTGATTATGAAGAGAGTCTCGTCTAGAATGTACTCATCAAGATCAGATGAAGCAGAGGCAGAGGGAAGGGAGCATATTAATTCAGTGAAAATCAATGATTTCTTTGATTTGGCAGCAGTGAATTCCAAATCAAACTCTTGTAAAATGACAATCCACTTTGAATATTTTTCCCCCAGCAACTCGCAGGTCAAGATATAAGTCATAGGATTGTAGTCGGACATCATGGTAGTCATGCATAAAAGAATATAATGTCGAAAGCGTTGAACAGCATGTACCATAACTAAATCCAATTTCTCGACATGGGCATATCGATTCTTTTTATCCATAAGGTTACGACTGAGGTAATATATGACATGTTCAGTACCAAAGTCGTCATCCTGAATGAGTACCATAGCGATGGTGCCACAGGAAGCTGCTAAGTATAAAAAATAGTCACGATGGTAATTTGGGGGATGTAGTAAAGGAGCATTAATGAGAACCTTCTTTAGAGCATCGAAGGAGCATTGAGCAACTTCGTCCCACAAAAATGGGATCCCTTGTTTTAGCAATTGTGTAAAACCCTTAGCAAGTTCCGCATAATTGGGCACGAAAAGATGTAGGAAATTAGCTTTCCCCTGCATACTTTGCAATTGTGATAAGGAGGAGGGAGGGGTTAAATTTATGATAGCCTTGACTTTCAAGGGATCGAGACGAATGCCTTCTTTAGAGATGACAAACCCAAAAAGTATGCTAGATTCCACGCAGAAAACACACTTATGTGGATTCAAATGACTATTGTATTGTTGGCATCATATAAAAATATCTCGAATGTTCGTGGGATGGTCACGACGCTTAGATGAATGACCAGGGAGGACATCCAGATAAGGATGCACGATACGTTTAATGTCATGAAAAGCATAGGACATCGCGTGCCGTTCTTGAGACCAAAAGGGAGATTTTTGTAAGAAAATATTCCCCATGGACAGATAAAGGCAGTCTTGTGTTGATTAGAAAGCAAGATGTTAATCTGGTTATAGCCAAAAAAACCATCCATAAAGGAGAATATCTCACTCCCAGCGCATTCATCGATGATCTGGTCAATAAATGGAGTGGGATAGTTATCCTTCGGGCAGGCCAGATTAAGATCGCGGTAATCAACACAAACATGAATGGTACCCTATTTTTTATTGACAGGGACAATATTGTACACCCAATCTGTCAATGGAATGGGATAAATGAATCCAGCCTTAAGAAGTTTTTCAACTTCTCCCTTAATGGCAGCGACCTTTCTAGGGTGCACAGGGTGAAGTCATGAATAGGCTTCGCGCCAGGATAAGTCAATATTTCATGCACCACTATACTCGGGTTGATGTCAGGCATTTCCTCATAGGACCATGCAAAAACATCTTGAAATTATTGAAAAATAATAGTATAGATTTTGACCTCATATGGAGAGCAAGTCACCTTAATATGAATATTCTCGACAATTCTTTGTTTCACAGAAATGTCGATAGGCATAGTCTTTGTAATACTGCCCATGTTCCCTTCAGAAAAAACCTCATGGGTCGACATCGAGGTCGGGAGTGGGTCACGTGGAACATGGCGAGTGATATTTTTTTGACACGACTAAGCTACCCCGGGACTCGGGAGAAACGAAGAAAGATGATGGAAATCGTTCCAAGGGGTTTGCTCGAGAGACATAGTTTCCATGATACTCTCGGTGGATGGAAACGTCTCATTCAGGGGATCAGATGAATCTGAGGAACCAAGCTAGGGAGATTGGGAGTACGCATCAAATTTCATGCTAGGAGTAGCATGTTCGGAGTGATTAGCTGAAGCCGAGATGATTTCACAATAATTGACTTCTACTAGGCTTAATGGCATCACATCACCAAACGAATCAACCCGATCAGGCGAAGGGATGATCCAAGGATTAGAAGAAGTGGAGATCATGTTAACCTGAGTGGTTTTTGGTGGAGGAAGATAAAATAGACACAAAATGGCAGAATCTTTGAAAATTCCTACCCCCACACTTTCATATGGCGTGGTGATATGGTCTACATATGGAACATTGCCTTCAAAAGAAGTGGAAGCCAAAAATGACAATTGATCAATAATGATAATATTTCCTTCGTGCAGGAATCGGAGAACACGAAAGAGAGTGGATGATACGCAAAGCATATTATGAGTCCAACTGTGACCAAGGAGAAGATTATAATTAAGCTTGGAATCAACGACTTCAACCTCAATGTTGACCATTTTTCCTTCCAACATGATAAGAAAACTTGGAAGGATACCAAAAGGATGAGAATTTCTCCCGTCAAAGGCTACCAAGGTATTCAGAGACTCATTGAGAGTTGGAGAACCAATGGCTTTCCAACACAAAAGAGACATAATTCATGTATATGCACCTTCATCCACGACTGCATGATGGATATTTTTACCATTAATCCCAACTTGGATAATCAAAGCAAGTTGGTGAGGGAGACGCGGGAAAAAATTCTCCAGATCAAAAGTAATAAGGCTTGAATCGGCAAGATCAACTCCTCCAATAGCAGGTAACAATGCCTTATGTTGTGACAGACAGCTCTGAAGTACCTCTAGTGCAGACATAGCAGATGGTGCCTTGGAAAAATCCTCAATAATATTATAATGTTGAGCGGCATGGGCATTAAGATTATAGGAGGACTTGCGGATCACACCTTTAGAAGGTGGTCATACAACGGGATCATAACTAGGCCTTTAAATATGAAGAGGGCCAGAAGCGGGTGGGGGAGAAGGAGTAGGAGCATCTGTGATTTCTTTCCCCGCCACTAGACGCGGTTTTGCATAATCTTTCGATCCGGTAACGATAGATATGGCTACAGTACCATTCATCATGAAAAATTGAGAACCAAAAGGGGTGGAAGACTGTGTTTGCTCCACCATTTGAGTTTGATGTGATGGAAACGGTTCCTTAAGAACAGCTAGAGTCCCTTGGGTGCCCTTCAGCAATCGACTCACCTCGTCCCATCGTGGATAGTCCTTGGTGTAATGATCATCATCACATATTAGGCACAGATACTTTGGTTTACGTTTAGCTCCATCATCAGTGTGAGGTTTGGAGGAATCTTATTTTGGGGCATCAGATTTAGATTTTCCTTCGCTCTTCTTCTTTCCTTTAGAGTATTTTTTGTTCGCAGAGGACTGAACGGCATTAACCTCTGAATTTTTTCCAAGATTTGGGGGATTCTATGAAACAAAATCAGAGAAAGAAGATTATTTCTGCTTAGAAGCAGATGAAGACTTTCGTGAAGTCTAGAAAACAGAACCAATGATGTCATCTACTGGTGGTGTCACCAGATCTTTTGAGGTTGAATAGTGAGAATTCGGGCGCGGGGCGTCAGGAAATATATCATATAATGAGTCAGGATGAGAGTAAACTAGATCGAGATATTGGGCACGAGCTATGGATCGCTCTTCTGTGACATTTTCCCCCATAGCGATATCCTTAGCGATCTGATTGACGAATTATTTGTAAACCATTCTCTCAACAGTTGATCAAGAATGTCAAATTTGATCAAACGGCGACGCCTTCTCCATTCATGGATATGACCAGAGATATGTGTGGCAGTATTATTTTTAAGGATGTCAGGAGGTGGGTTCCTGTTTCATAACGAACATGCAACTAAAAATGCGTGAGAAAGGCCATGGTGATGCAGGAGCATCCTGCTTGATTTTTATTTAAAATATTGTGTAATTAGGGGGGTGATGATTTTTAATTATTTTATTGATTATTTTGCTCATTTTAATAAATTAAGAGAGAAAATATAAATGTGAGGATTATTGTAAATATTATTTTAATAAATTAAAGGATATGAGTGGAGTTGAATTAGGTAGATAATCTAGGGATTGGGAATTCCTTAAACGGGACTTAGTTGAGCCCAAAAAAAGGATAAATCTAATTTATATTTTAGTTCAGATTTGTGTGGAGGAAAGTATGGAATGGAATAAATTCATATTTATGTATAAATAGGAGGATTGTGTGAGGATAAAAAACAGTGAGGAATACAGAGAGAGAGAGAGAGAGATGATTTGAGAGCTTTTGTAAAGTGTCAAGAGCCAAAAGGCCATCCATTGTAATATTCGGCCAAATAGTTTGAATCTGGAATTTCTTCTGTTAATATATGTCAGTGTTTTTTTTGTATGGCTCTCTTTCCTTTATGTATATTTTGAGCTGAGTCATAGTTTTAATGAAGATTTTTCTTGAAGATACTCATGTTGAAGGAAGCACACACGTTATTATATGCTAGGATCTATTTTAACCCAGTATCCTGGCATCATTTTGGTATCGGAGCAAGGAGATGAGTTGGAGGATGAGTCACTCCTATGGTGAGGTTGTTTTTTTTTTATTGCTTTTTTTGAGCAAGGAGAGCAGGTCGAATTTCCAGCTTAAGAGTTGATTGAAATATATTGTGGCGTGTTGAGTCTGCAGATATATATGTGTGTGTGTGTGTGTGTGTGTGTGTGTGTGTGTGTGTGTGTGTGTGTGTGTGTGTGTGTGTTGTATAATTAAGTGTGTGATTGCAGGACCGAGGGTGTGGCCAAACAAGAGGAAAAAATAGGTCACGGTATTGTGATTTGGGTGTACGATCTCAAGTTTGTGGAGGCTGCGTGAGGGCCTTAACGCATTTGGGCGAAGGAAAAATCTTAGGAGAAGAAGTGCAAGCCTTGATGCATTTTTGTATCAAGTAGTGATACCATGTCAAAGGCACCACGAGTGACGTGGTTAATTGGCTGTAGATTACATACAACACTGGATATATGTTCCATGGGACATTGCAAGCGATTGTGACAATAGCCACAGCATTACCATATGGAAGCATTGACACCACGGCTTTGAAGCAGGTATATAATTTCATTTGCAAGTTGTGTAATGTAAAAGCCACAGGTATGAAATCATAAGACTGTGGTATTTATGAAGCGGCATCCTTGTGTGAATTAAATTATGTAACATATGTTACATATAGCAAAGAACAACGAGTTGAAACTCTTTAATGGGTTGGATCAATTTTTTAATAGTGGGTTGGATTGGTATGGACTGTGGCTTGAGGATTTTGTGGTCTCAGTTGCTTGAAAGGTCGGTGTTGGGTTCTATGAACCGTGGGTTCAACCACAAAAGGCCGCATTGAATTTTTTTAAATGGATTCCAATATGGCAAAGACTTCAAGCAATGCAGAGAAATGTCGTATAGCATTTTCTCTTCTTTATGCGTACATTTCATATTACTGATGGTATTGACATTGCATTATTATGTTGATAATTAGTGCATTGGAATGATACTTACATTGGGAATTACGACTTATAAAGCTGGATAGAAGTATCATTGTTATATGTTTTAAATTGATGGGAACTACATATAATATAATTTTTGAAGGGACATCCATAATGTGATGGCATTTGTAATAGTGGAGTTACGAATGCAACCAAGCTTGATAAATGTTAACTATTGCCTCTATGCCTCTATGATTTGTGATTATTAGAAAAATGGATGTTGCACATTTATTAAAATTTAAAGCTTGAACTCAATCACATACGGAGAGATCAATTTATGTGTACTTATACATAATATAAGTTCTTACCACATTCAATACTAAAGACTGTGTTTGTTTTCAAAAATGCATGTGTGGGGCTTGTGAAAGAGGTGTGGTTCCAACGGAATATTCAAGGTATGGATCCAGTGTTTCCATGGTACCACCTTCCAGCGTAAGAAAAGGTCACTGGGATTGGTCAAGGTAAGGTTTTTTCAAATAGTTCGTGTACATTTTTTGGAGAATGTAATCTTGGAAGGACATTCTGGTACATTAAGGTTTCATGTTTTCAAATCCAAGAAATTGAAATTCAAGAGAAACATGAGAGATTGAGATGAGGGAGCTTGGCTTAAGCTAAGAGGGGATATTGTGTGTACCTTGAAGGTTTACAAACATTGCTTGCTGGGAAGAGATTTATTTGTTGGGTAGAGAATGGACATTGCACATTCAAAGTAAATTAAATCAGGAATTCAAATGAAGAGTCTAAATTATTTGGAATTATATATGTTATAATGTATTGATACATTCAATACTAAAGTGTGCATTGGTTGATTGCATCGAATTTTGGTATCGAGACAAATTTTTTAAAGGCTTGAATGTATTCCTAAAAAGAATACACGAGAGAAGGGTTGGATCATTTCAACCACAAGAAGACTCAAGGTAAGTGCTCATTAAATGAATCAATATTCATTGAGTAGAGGTATTTTAAAAATCTAGATGGTTAAATTTCCTTGCCATACTCGAGAAGTTGATCTTTTGTAAATGTTATGAAAGAGTGAAAATGTTGCAAATGTGGAGGTATAAATGAATGGAAAATGAATGAAAAATGCGCTATCCTGGGTGATATAAAAAGAAGTATGCATTTTAATGTGAGAGGGTTTATTATGCATAGTGTGGTTTCTTCGCAGTTTTGGTTAAGTCATTTTGGACCAAAGCTTGTAGTTGGAAATGAGAAAATTCTTTTGATTTGAGATTGAAAACACAATTTCTTGATGTTTTAAAATCTTTTTTTTTACCATAATGTGGCGACATCTAAGGAGGTGTTATTTAGGATGGACACAATGTACGAGTTGTACATTATTCATCAAAGAGGTTGAAAACATGTTCTATGTACACAGGTGAAGAGATGTGAATTGATGTTGTATGGTGCATAAAAGTGCAGGAAAATGTTTGCACTAAACTGATGAGCTTATGGTATGAAGGGCATGAAAATAGTCACAGTGACAAAGACGAGACAGAAGAGTGGAATCCATAGAGTTGTAAATGCAAGGGAAAATTTTATTAAATAACCTTAATGGGAGCATATTAAGGTATGATAATTCAGAAAGGTATTTTTGAATGTTTAAACTTGAATGGTTTATTTATTTTCACCATAAAATAAATCTTGGGAAAGTGAAATGCATTTCAAGTTAAAGACTTCAGCATCATGTGAAATGATAATGGGAAATTTATGGTCTTTCATAAGAATGGAGTATGAAAGAGAGTGAAGATTTTACATCCTAAAATGTATTAAGGGTGTATGTTCATTGCAAGATTGTATAACTTCAATTAAGTCAAAATATCCACTATTGTAAAATTATTGAGTCAAGCCTCGAAGTCAAAACAGATGTTAGGGTTAAATGAAATTTTGGATAGTTTGAGTTAAGATTGAGTATTTTTCATCCAAGATGAAGAGTTGGTGTAAAGTCTGAAGTCAAAGAGTCAGAAGCTAAGTCAAAGGTCTGAATGTAATTGGGTGCATGATCAACAGATCCCAACACCCAAAAATTTTGGTCATTGTAACACAAACATTACTAAAGTGTTGTTTGCAATAAAGTGAAGCAAGACAATGGCCCAGAGATGATTCCAAGACAGAGAATTGAAAGAGGTCAAGTGTAGGAAGAGAGCTTGTATTGCTTGTTGAAAAGGGGATTCAAATAAAATCCACACGTGAACGATGAAGTTCACAAAGGAGGAGAAGATGATTGGTGATAGTCATTTGAGAATATTTTATGAAGACCACGGCAGAAGAAAGAAGAAGTAAAATCCCAAGGTAAGTGGCATATGTGAGCATTTGATTGATGAAGATTATGAGCGGGAGAAGGCTGAGATAAAAATTCACCTTGAATTGTTGATGGAATTGTTTCAGAGGAATATGAAATACCAGGCACATGGTTCGACCATGAGGAAGAAAGTGAAGTGGTAGAGACTACATGAAAAGAGGGAAGAGCGGGTCAACATACAGCTGACAGAAGAGTTGAGGAAGCTCGAGCAGATGATGAGTGTGCAATTGAGATGTGAAGAACTCAGAGAGGCTGAGTTGAAAATGGAAGTTTCCATTTGTGGCCCAGAACAGGGTGAAATTCTGAGTGAAGAGATTAATGAGGAAGATCTCATGAACTATTGGAATAGTTCAGAAGAATCTAAAGATGTGTTGTTGAGAGAAGTAGATGAGGCTATGAAGCCTTGCATTTTTAAATCTCACATTTTATGTATGTTTGCAGGATGTGCAAAATATGGTGAATAGTCTGGTGAAACTGTCACAGATATGAATGAAACTCTTGAGGTGAAGTGTGATGGAGAATTCCTTTCAGAGGAGAAAGGTACTGATTTGTTGCAGCAGGAAGAAATCATAAATGAATTCATGTTTGGGGTAAGACAACCAGTTGAAGATGTTATGGAGCAGAAGCATAATGGAAATGCCAAAAATATATTCCGAGGTAAACCAATGTATTTTTTTAATGAATTTGCTGACGGAATTTTGCAGTTTGATGAAATAGAAAACAGGATAACTCAGGAATATTACTAGAAGAAGAATGAAGTTTGGAATAAAGGTTGTGATGAAGTGCTGGAAAGATTTCACATGGAAATCGAGTTCTTGGAACGATGGCTTAAGGAACCTAAGGGAGAAATGAAGCTTGCAGAATCTGATCCAGAAGAGATTGCAGTTAATGTGCATGATAGGGGTGAAATATTTTTAACATTTATAGAGTTGAGTGAATGTTATAACTTTTCAAATAATAATGTAACTGTAGGTATAGAAAACGACATTAACAGATATGATTTCAAAATCAGAGAAATTGAGGAAAAATTATTTGGCGTTGAGATGGAAGATCAAGAACAGCAAGAAAATTATGTCTGTAGAGACATAAAGGAGACGGAAATATTGATCCAGCAGGATAAAGATGAAAACATTCAATAATTCAAAACAGGATCTGTCGAAATCCAGAAAGTCGATAATGGGAGATTGGTGCTTGAAGCATCAAAAGAGGCTGAAAGGTCTTATTTTTTTCAAACTAACAGTTTGTTGATGAATGCAAGTACAGCACCGGATGAGGAAGTTGTTGCTATAAAAGCAATCAATAACTATAGTTGTGATCAAGAATAAATTCTTGATTATTCTTTGCTTACGAAATTTGAGTGTTCAGCATAGTTGGGGACGAAAGCATTAGACAAAGAGGAATTACTCCGAGGAATTGGAAAAAAAAAGTGTTGGAGAATCCGATGGAATTTGATTGACAGAGTGAGTGATGAGTTACCAAATTGATTTGATACTTTGAAGGACCAGCGGTAGAACAGAGTTTGGAATCCTGGAGGGAGCAAGTCGTCAAGACTTGTGGCTATCGCATTATTACAGAAAACCGACATACCTTATAAATAGGAGTGTATGGAAACTTCTCTACATGGGGAGTCTAATGCAGGAGCATCCTGCTTGATGTTTATTTAAAATTTTGTGTAATTAGGGGGGTGATGATTTTAATTATTTTATTAATTATTTTTCTCATTTTAATAAATTAAGAGAGAAAATATAAATGTGAGGATTATTGTAAATATTCTTTTAATAATTTAAAGGATATGAGTGGAGTTGAATTAGGTAGATAATCTATGGATTGGGAATTCCTTAAACGGGTCTTAGTTGAGCCCAAAAAAAGGATAAATCTAATTCAGATTTTAGTTAAGATTTGTGTGGAGGAAATTATGGAATGGAATAAATTCATATTTATGTATAAATAGGAGGATTGTGTGAGGATGAAAAACAGTGAGGAATAGAGAGAGAGAGAGAGAGAGATGGTTTGAGAGCTTTTGTAAAGGGTCGAGAGCCGAAAGGCCATCCATTATAATATTCGGTGAAATAGTTTGAATCTAGAATTTCTTGTGTTAATATATGTCAGTGTTTTTTTTGTATGGTTCTCTTTCCTTTATGTATATTTTGAGCTGAGTCATAGTTTTAATGAAGAGTTTTCTTGAAGATACTCATGCTGAAGGAAGCACACACGTTATTATATGCTAGGATCTGTTTTAACCCAGTATCCTGGCATCACATTGCTAACGAATTGAAATCCTGAAAAGTCTCGTGCGGGAGTTCAATGTACCACTTTGCAGTGGCACCAGTCAACGTTATTTGAAAGAGACGTAAATGGACGAATTCGTCGACCCAGGAATTGGAGGAGCACCAAATATGGTATTTCATAACATGAGCCTCAGGGTCTTCCCTAGATTTGCCGTCAAACTTAGGGCAATCACTCGGAATTTTGGTTGGAACTGGGAACCAATACGGATTGTGAAGAATTGGATCGTTGTTCAGTCTTGACACATCAGGAAGTTCCAACGTCATGAGAAATGGAAATTTCAGATTGAGAGGCATGGTGTTGGGTCTTTGATACATGCCCATTTGTGGATGCCAACTAGGTTGGGAGTCATTCTCCCGCAAAGGGTTTTTCCCATAAGGATTGAAACCTTGCAAATTCTGACCATATCTCGGTTGTTGAACCAAAAATGGATTTTGACCTACAGGAGACCACTAAGTTCTAATTTGACCATAATTCCCAGCATACGGATTTTGCGACTTATAGAAGTGATTCCCCTGGGGTTTTCCCTGGGGTTGTCCCTAGGGTTGATGGATCGTACCCTGAGGTTGCTGAGGTTGACCAGGTTATGCTTGAGTACCAGGTTTTACCTGAGGACCAAGTTGTTCCTGAGTACTAGGTTTTTCCTAAGGGCCAGGTTGTGCCAAGTAGTACCTGAGGACCAGGTTATACCTGAGGACCAGGTTGTACCTGAGGGCCAGGTTGTACCTGAGGACCAGGTTGTACTTGAGGGCCCGGTTGTACCTGAGTAACCGGTTGAACAAATATTGGATTCGGTTGAATGGAGGGTTGTCCTTGTTAGACAAAAGGCTGACCCTACTGAAATTGGGGTTGGCTTAGTTGACCAGAAAGTTGTCTCTGATGAAAATAGGAAAATTGGCCTTGATGGAAAAAGGGTTGATTAGGTTGTACGTAAGGCATTGCCTGTTGTACGAAAGGTTACCCTTATGGTCCATAAGGTCAATTTTGACATCGGATTACTAACAGGAGGTACTGAAACACCTACACAATAGTTGGCTTTGCAGAAGTAGGCGTGACTATAGTTCGAGAAGGCATAGAAACGATTACATTGGAAACACTCAGACCAAGTGCAGATACCCCAGTATTCTGCCAAATAGTATTGTAATACAAAGGCGTACCACTTGACATATTCGATCCCAACTAGGTGTAATTCTGCAGAATGTAAGGCTGGGAGGAGGATGAGTCGTCACATAAGGAAAACTGTTGGAGCAGGGTCCCCTAAAGCTGTGAATTTTGTCCATTTTTGTATATATTTTTTTATTATTTAGTCTAATGCAGGGGTTTTGGGGTGGTTCAAAGCCCCGAATTCATTGTAATGGGTCAAGGGTAGACCAAGAGTCTGCAAACAATGGTTTGCAGACCATTGGATGCATAGGCTAAATTGATATAAATAGATGAACCTTTTTTAGTCTTAAGGTAGGAAATAATTGAGATTGATGCTAAGCCAGAATTGTTAGATCTGTTGTCAGGTTGTTTGGGTAAGGACTCCTGCTGGTTGTACGCGCGAAGATCCTCAATCCTGTTATGGACGAACCCTACTGCTTGTGTGTGCAGGCGGTATTTTGGGATTGTAAGTTGGTTTTGATATTAATATATATGCGAAGTATTTTTGAACCTTTGATGCTATCTGGATCTATTTGGTTATGATTAATGTGAAGCTAGGCTATATGATTAATTTGCGAATGTGTTTGTTTAATTGCTGCGAAGTGTGAAAGTATCTATGTTTCCCGTATATGTATCTATGATCTGTTAATTAATGCGATTGGTATTGCGCACGTGAATGCGGAGGTATTTAATAAATTTGTGCATAAGAATAGCTCTGTTATACTATGGATTATATTGTCAATAAGCCTGTGAATAGATATGTTTAAGTGTGAAATCAATAGGCGGGAAATGCAGACATGCTTGACTTACCTACTCTCTCTCAGGGTGCGGAAACCTGGTTCCAACACCCTCCCATACTGCTTCGGGTGAGACTTTGGCCTGCACAAGTAGGTCACTGCCGAAAGGGCCAGTAGTATAGGGGTTTGTTTGAAAACCTTAACCTCCGAACCTGGGTCAGGACCCATCGAGCCAAGAAAACCCTCAGGAGGGAATTTGGGTCCCTCATAAGTAGTCTCATCTACACCATTGATGGTGCTTGAAACCTCAAAGGGTAATGAAACTTCTCCCTCATAAGCCATTGGGAATAACTGACGGGAAATGCTTCAATATGGACGTGGTTAATTGACAAACAATACACCAAGTGTATCGTATGGACTATAGGGTTGTTGAGGGGAGATTTAAATGGGATCAAATAATGGATTTAGAGGGTAGGCAATGTATCCTACTGGCACATCAAGTGGAGATCAAGAGGTGAGAGGTTGAATACTCAGAATGATATTGAACTCATCAGTTTGAGTCTCATTTGAAGGTGGAGAATCAGAAGAGACTGGCGATAATGTCCCTTCGAAAGGAGTGGACGGAGAGGAAACTGAACTTGGTGGTTCAGCCACGATGATCTTATCTCAAAAATCAAGAGAGGAGAAAGATTATTAATTCAAGGCTTTAAACAATATTTTTATAAGGAGTTACTCATGATGAGGCCTAGAAATATTCTAACAAGTAAGCCATATGACCGTGGGAAATTAATTTTAGAAAAAATGAAATAAATCAAAAATGGGTAAGCCAGGTAAAAGGATTACTAGGTAGTCGTGAACTGGAATATACACCTTGGTGATCAAATGAAAGAGAAATTACCAAGGACTTAACGTACAACAGCCAATATCCATGAATTTTGTGTTCGGTGTATCACATCTACAAGGTGGTTGACTTAGTTACCTATAGCAGGTTTGTAGCCTAGTGGTGTCTCCCAAAATATACGCGACAGTACATGGGAGTCCAAATCCATAGTAGCGTTGTCTAATGTGTAACAGTTCGATGAGAGAATCCCAAAATATACTTTTCATACATCAATATACTTCCATATGCGGGACGGGATGTCACCCCCAGGTTTTAACGTAGACTGTTAACAAGATCTCCTACGCTTAACAACATCGGAACACATCTCTAGCCTAGATCTCTAAATGTGATTCGTTAGGTTCCAAATGCTCAGATTGATTGAATAAATTTTATGGTTGATCTTGTACTATGTCTCAGTTTCAAAGCCCTACCGATGTCATCTGAATCCCTAAAATGCAGCTAAATGAGAAAAGAACCATTCATTTCGATGAATCCTACGTTAACAAGGGAGAGATAAATTCACACAATCAATGCAAAAATAAAGAAAATGCATAAAACGGCATTCACTTTTCTCTTCAAGTGAGAAATTTTAAAGCGAAACAAAAAAATTACAATTTTCTTCCTTCCACTACATGCACTAAGAAGCGATCGAAATTAAATTTTCATTTTCTAAAGTGAAATGAAAAAAAATCTTTTTGCATTTTCCTTATAAGCACAATGCGAAATGTAGAATGTGAATTAATCAAAAACACTTTGAGTACTAATGAGATCTCTCAAACATGCATACAAGAGGAAAATATTTCGAAAATCAAAGAGAGGTGTGAACCATTTTCTTCAAAACAAAGCATTCTTCATTCACACATTTATTAATCACTCAAAGAAAACAAACTTCACCTGGAACACAAGAAATTTTAATCTATGCTTGGCAGTGAATAGAAACTTAAATGCATTCAGAATTGACACTTGAAAAAATATTATTTGTTAGAACCGACCGAAAGATGAAAACTAATCAAACACTAAGCCTAAAAGGTATGACAAGACTTGATTCAATGAAAATTTTGGAGGTCAGCAAAGCAAGCAACCACTCGGATGGCTCGAGGACACCTAGAAACCCTAGGAAGACAAGGTTGCACCCAACTTTGCAAAAGAGACAACCAAAGGTATGAAACTTGAACCAGAAATTTCATTGAACACAGAAGGAACAGAGCTACTCAAACAAGAAAAAAAATTGAGAAGGACAAGACTCACTGGTTGATTAAATGAATGAAAACCTAAAAATTCATACACAGGAATCAGCGTGACTTTTTAAGCCGCAACCCGTGCTGGAAAGGAGAAAGATCGACTGTGTAAAATGCATAACACGTTGATTGACACGACTGTTGTAGAAATACCAGCGTTGAACAGGGAAAAGAATTAAAAATAAAAAGGTTTTCCAAACTGACACCAAGCTTATCACTTCCGTAGAGAGATAATGCTATAGAGACAAGGATATGGACCCTCGATGAAAATAAAAGACAATATAAGAAATCAAAAAAATCAAAAATAGGAGACTGAAAGGCTAGCACTCACTAGTGGAGTGGCCAATTTGTTATGCAGGAAAATCCTCTCTGCAGAAAGAGACGATCCCTCTAGCCCTAGAGTGGGTCTAGTAACAACAGGGAATAATTAGAAACCTAGTTTCCTATATTTTAAATGCATTCAGATTGTGAATAGATCACCTACCTCAATCTAATGCTAATTCCCATTTGAATCCTTTGGTCCTTCGTGTTCTGTGGTCCGATCTTCGCCACTACCGGCACTTGGTTACCTACACAAGGGATCAAAACGACAACAGACATGAAAGCATAACATATATAATGCAAATACAACCTACTTAGCTGATCAAGGAAAACTAAGAATCCAATCACATATTAAGACAATAATGGAAAGCACGAACCAATCGTATTGTATTAAAATAAAGAGGGGAAGTTACAACCTGCAACTTGATGTCGCAACTCTCCTTCAACGGGTCCTGATCCAGGAAAAGTCTCAACTCTTGCTCGATATCAATAGCAACAAAAAGTCTCTCTACTATTCTTCTAGCTTTGCTCTAACTAGCAGAGCTATGGGAGATGGTCCATTATATAACAAAGGAGGATGGAGCATGGATCCACTTTAGGTGGGGAAATTGTTTATCCCTTTGGGTGGTTCCACTTTTGTAAGAACAAAGAGGCCAAAGGGAGAAACTTGGCTCTATCCTCAGGAACAAACAACCAGGTCTCAGCCATAAAGCTTCCAGATCTTGAAGCTTCACTTCCATTTTCAAAAATCTTCCCAGAAGAGCATCGACGCGAGTATGAGCTTCATTATAGCGCCAATTGGCACATCCCTAGACCAAAAAGAGGTCATCGGCGCGAGAAAGACACGGAGAGGGCGCGCCACTCCAGATAGTTAGGTTTTCAAGGAGCTTCTTTAGGAATGGCCAACAAAGAGTTTATTCATGCGGAAAAGGACATAAAGGCATATTTTCATGATGGAAAACAGGCACAGGGGTCACTGTTAGGGGACTCCAGGATCAGGGATGGGGAGTACATGTCCAGTGACAAATTTTTGTGTAACACAACCCTAGCTTGATTGACATTGCCATCTTTTTTTTCTAGTTTGGCCTTCATTTCTCATTGCTTTGAGTGTGTTTTTTTTTGGGTTTTGTTTCCCTAGCTGGTTAGATTTTGGAGTGCTTTGCGTTCTTTCTTGGGAAACTTGTTTCAGTCTCTTTCTCAGATTCATTTTTAGTTTGTTTTTGGGTAAGTAATTAAAATTCTTCAGATAATTTGCATTCAAGAAGACTTAACGAAAAAGTGCATCTTAGTAAGAATTGGCATGGTAGATAATCTCTTAACCTCTCGTAGCTATCATTCATCGAATTGAAAAATAAAAATTGCATATAGGCGCATTAGAGTGACTAACTAAAAGTCCTACACACCATTTCAGTTTCACGCATGCTTCCCACTTGAGTAAAAAATAGCCATTAAAAGTAACTTGATAATAAAATCAATTCAATTCATCTTTTATTTTTACAGGTAGTACACCAACATTAGCTTAGGCTGGGGTCTCTAAGGTAGGAGTGTGAGTTAACCACTCCAACACCACGAAATCAACTCATAATCTTGCAATAGGGAGTGAAAATCCATTTGCAGTAATGCGGTCTGAGAAGCCCTTCTTACAAGAGGGTTAAGCACGAGGTCAAACTTGGGCTAAGCAGGGTGACACAACCCTAATCTCTTAGTTTCGAATGGTGAGATATAGCATAATTCGCATGCATACAAATTTTTTTTATCACTTGGGATTCACTTGGGAGGTAACTCTCAAGGGGGTTTCAGTCTTGGATCCTTTTTGGGTTAAGTTTCCTGCCCTTGCGTGTTGTTTTGTCCTACAATTGTCCCCCCAGGCCGTGTTATTGTACGTGGTGACCATAGTGGCATTTCTTTCTAGGACTCATACAAAAGTGCAAGGTCGGGTTCATCTTCTCTGTACCTGAGACGGATATTATTCATACTCTCTCAGTCCTATCAGAGGGTGCTCCACTTGTCAGGGCACTTTCACTGATTTCGCAGCTAAAAGGCCTGAGAAGCAGGTCATTATTATAATTGTTGCACAGTCGGCTTCTTTGTATTATGTTTGGTGTGTTATCTTTTAGGAAATTTCTAGAGCGTTCTCTTCGGTACGAGTCAGTAGTTTTAGATTTAGGCTGTTTGCACTAAATTAACTATGTTTTATTCACTATCAACCTGGCTGAATTTGCACATCGACGTTCAGATCACCTTCAAGGTTTAATTCCTGAATGAAGTGGACTTATTTATCCTGCAGGGAGATTTCATGTCGACATTCATGACTTAGACCACCATACAGTGTTTGAATATGTGTCTGGCCCCACTCATAGCAATCTGGTTTCTATTGAAACTTTGGTACATGACTCTGAAGCTCCTACCAACCCACCTTTGACTGATCCTTTAGGGCTCACCTTACTGTGGTTGAATCTTCATGGTTCTACCCTGGCTTACACTTACATGCCATTAACTACCATTTACCCCATGGCGGAGTCTAAAACTTCCCTACCGTCTGCATCAGCAGTCTTGGCTGCCATGACGGTGTTTCCATATCTTAGCATGGCTATACCTACTCCTCCATCTAAACCACTTACTACTTCCTAGGGAATTCCACCTATATCATCTATGGATCCCACTCATTTCTTGAATGTTATTGTGCTCACACCATCCTCTATGTCAACTATGGTACCCCAACCTAGTCAGCCAGTAGGTCCAGGAATTTACACACCGTCATTTTCCCAACCGACTATTTTTGTTCCTCAGTTAGACATGTTTACTTCCAGGAATCCATGGGGGGGATCACCAGCTTTCCCTAGTCAACCTAGGGGCAACATAACATTTAGTGTGACGCAATATTGGTATAGTTCGCTCTTTAGAGGGATGTCACCTACCAGTGATTTTACTGGAGGGGCTAGTTTACCTGGGGGTAACCTCGCTGCTAGTATCGTATCTTACCTGGGTCCTTTCCCTTATGTCAATCATAATTTGAAGCACGGTCCTTATTTTTTCCCTGGGTACAACCCCATTTAAATTCACGCTTTTAGGGATCCATTTCTCTCTAGAGGTTTTTACCCTGGAGGGAAACATCCATCTACCAATTATAATGGCCCACAACAACCATTTGTCGAGGTGAACCCTTTTCACCACCAGCAAGCCAATCCATCAAATCCTTTTATGGGGGGGCCGCAACGCTGGTCAGGGGCTTCTCCTGCCTATAACCCATTTATTCAAAGTCATAATATGTTTCTATCTTCTCTTGATTTACCATATCTTGCCAAATTGACTAATGACCCCATTCATCATGATCCCTAGTGGCCACCAATGCCCGCCAAATTACCATATGATATTACCAAGTTTGAAGGGAAGCCTGGGGAGAATACAACCACCCATATCACCACTTACCATTTATGGTGTTTATCCAATTCACTAGTGGATGATTCTGTAAAGCTTCGCTTGTTCCAAAGAAATTTAACCGGGGATGCTACCAAATGGTACATCAAGTTAGACATTGTGTCCTATGATGATTTGCCTCATTAGCTCAAACTTTCCTGACACATTTTCAGATACCCACCCGGTATGATCATGACTCTGAAATTTTTTCTAACTTCAAACAAAATGATGCCACACTTATCTTTTATCACATTCATGGGCGGCATCCTCACAAGAGGTTAGTAAGAACCAAGTTACCTGATGGAATTCTCTATAAATGGTTCATTAGATCACCCTGACCTTAAATTGATAAATATGTGTCTATTTTTCAAGCCTTAACTGAATAGAAAGCCATTTTAGCTACCCAACATTTGGATATCATATATTCACAAGTGGGTATGCTATACAAAGTTTTTCCCAACGCCTCTAAGCCTTCCATTGACCCACCTAAGCTTGTTCCTGGCCCACATGCCAATGGTGTGATTGGGTATGTTTATTTTCCCATGAGCTCACTTGTTACCCACCTTGGGTAATGGATTGTTACATATCAAGCCCCAACAAGTGCGTCTAGCTCTACTAAATAACCCCCTCCTAAGCAGTCCACCGATGTTCTAACGGTAAAGTCCACTCAACCGAAGAACAACTCGCAAACTGGTGGTAAAAAGAATAAGAACAATAGAAACAATAAGCAACAAAATCAAACTACCCAGGATTCTAAACCCAATTCTAAGAGTCAAGGAGGGGGCACCAATGACAGTCGTCGGAAAATCAAGTTCCCACGTAAAAAATTTCAAGGCGATCACCTTATTAATGAGTTTCCTCGAATGGATTAAGTTCATAGGCTCCTTTCACCATTGTCTTCTCAACAGCTTGTCATTTTAACTCATCCATTCCCTGCACAATCCCAACAACAAATGGTTTCTCAACCTTCTAGACCTTTGCAAGGGGGAAACTAGGGGTCATCTTCTCATCCCCCTCACAAATCAGTTGTATTTATGTGCGCGGAAGATGTCAATGTGACCACGCGAGCTAAGTCCTACGATGCCCCTGAGTCAAGTTCTCCTTCCAAAGACTCACCAGCTCCACCTAATTCCACTTGACCTCTCACTGTAGATAAGCCTATGGAACCATTTTATCGCCCCCCCAAGGGTGTTCTCCATAATACGACACACAACCCTTCTGTCAGGGCCGCTCAGCACTATAGTATTGTTGAATATCGAACCCAGACACCTTGTGCCATGTCTGCTTTGGAGGTCTTACAAAGTTGTCCCTAGTAGTGCAAAGCCTTATTGTCTTCCATTAGTTGAGTTGACCCATCTGACTCTAGTTTCATTTATTTTAATGTTGATAAAGTCGCTCCTTGTCTTTCCCATCAAATTTATTTTCATATTATAGCGTGGGTTTCCCAAAATAATATCCATCGCACTATGGTAGATGAGGGCTCTTACACCTGTGTCATGTCCATATCTTGTTGGAAATTTATCGGTTCTTCGGCTCTCGCCAAGTACAATACCACTATCCAAGCATTTGACGATCATAATTTCATCCCTAATGGGTTCCTCCCACATTTTTCCATTGAGTTAGGAGGTAAAACAATAGATGTCAATATCGAAATCGTTGATGCTCCTTTAGACTAAACCTACTCCTTAGCCATAGTTGGTTTTATGCCATGACCACAATGGTCTCCTTTGTGTTTTTTTTTACTTTTCTTTCCTCATGAAGGAAAGATCATTACTATAGACCAGTTGGGCTATTACGTGCAATCGGCCCAACTTTCTACTACCACTGCAACTATTTTTCCGCTTGTGGGGAACAATCTCGGTCAATTTTAGAGTGTTGGTGTGAGCCTCTTCAAAATTTCCACTCTTATGGGATTTTTTCCTCAACTCTGCTCGACCGACACTCCTTCCTCTCTTGTGGTCAGTCGTTTCCACATGATCTCTTCTCGCACCTGTGGACCCCAGATTTTCGATGACCTTTGGGTGGTGCCTATCGAATATGATATTGATTCATATGGCGTGTCCATGCATTTGAGCCCAACAAATCTTACTTATTAGACCATCCATATGATGAGTCCTATGTTTCCACCTCAGTATCACCTGAGGATTTCTTCCCGCCTTCCTGGGTTGGTGACCATCCTTCCTCTTGTGACTTTCTCGACTTCTCATTACCATCTAATGATGCTATTTGAGAAGTCATGTATATCTATGACCATCTGTGGGGACCTATTCATCATCGATCATCATTTTTCCCCAGCGTAGAGTTTTTGGATGAGTCTCGTCAAACCCTGGGTTCCTCTAGCAATGCCAGTCCTTCCTCACATTTCCAATGGGTTTTTTTCCATTTAGTTGGAAGGGAACCTGGCCAAAATTTACTCTACCATACCCATTAATATTGCCACAAAACTAGATATCATAGAAAATATATTGGTTGGGGTTGAATGCACTCCCTCTGAGATCGCCACTTATACTTCCCTTTTCAAATAATTTCTCGACGTTTTTGCATGTTCCTACAAAGATATGCCTGACATCGATACCCATATCATCCAACATGAAATTAATATATATCCACGAGCTAAACATGTTCGGAAAAATATTTATTCGATCAACCTGCGTAAAGCAGCAACCATTAAAGCTGAGGTTTAAAAACTTCTTGATGTTGGTTTTATCTATCCTGTCTCATTGATGGAATGGGTATCTAATCTTGTCTCCATTGATGAAAAGCAAGGAACTATATGTGTCTGTGTCGATTACCTCGATCTGAATTTGGCATGTTGATCCATGTAAATTTTTGATACCCTTTTAACCAAGACATTTTACTTCGGTTGATGTGTTAGAATTGCATCAAAGCATTAATGAACATAAAAGAACATATCTGCATGTTGTAAATAAGAGGAACACAACAAGAATTAGCAACATAATAGATTGATAATGGAGTTCATCCAGGAGGGACTACTTCTCTAGGCCTCTGTATCAAGATGGTCACTGTAGGTTGTTGCATTAAGTGTTGGAAATAATGAAGATGTATATGGATGGTGTTTTCTCTGTCACACAAGGAAAATTCCCTCACGCAAGAGTGGTTGAACCTCTCCACGAGATGTTCTTCTACAGGAAATCTCACTCTCAAAAAGGACTCCTATCGGTATGACAATAACTCACACATATGACTATGAGTATCCCGCCAACATGGCAACAAAGAGATCTCAATCAAACATACATGTAAAATGAGTATCCCACCAACATGGAAATAAAGGGATCTCAAACAACATAAAAGAAATCTATGATAGAAATTACATCTCACATCAAACATCAACAAGGATTTATACATCACAATGTATCTCATAACAAAGAGACAAAGAAGTACATGAAATCAATGCATCATATGCCTCACATCCTAGAGCTATCTGAAGACAAGGATGATAAATTGTTGGATCTGGTTGTACCATCAATCTCATGGTGTCGAATATCCTGAAAATGACTACTCACTCATTAAATGCTGACACCTGCAAATTCACTTTGAAAAGTGGCCAAAAATGGAATGGTCAAATGGAAAATCTGAATGCACCATTAGATTTGTGGCATCGAATAGTGAAAAATCGAATATCCAATTTATGAATTCTGAGAAAGTGAAATTCTGGGGTTACAGGAATATTTTAGATTCCTTAAAGATTCCCTTCTGCCGGTCATCTGAAGATCTGCTGCTCAAATCAAAATTCTATCTGTGCCATTAGCATCCTTGCAAAATTATAAGAAGAATGAGTATAAAGATGAACTCATTCTAACACCAGTGAATTTAGGCCTCTAGGGAATCTGAAATATTCTCTCAAGATTCCTAAATATTTTCTTCCACAAGGAATATGAAAAACCACTACTGAAAATGAGAATCTAGGAGCAACATCGCGCTCTGTGCGAAATTCTGGTTAAAATTCATATAAAGTTCAATACATTTTGACACAATAAAATTTTACCTCCTTTGAATAAAAAAGATTCTCCAGGCATCAAAAAGATTCCCTCACACTATGTGCCATCCTCTGCCTTGAACTGCGTGCCGTCCTCCTCTTCCTAGCCTCGACGCACTGTGAAAATGAGGTTTAATATGTAAAAATTCGGGTAGAGCTATCACCGTCGAGCCAGTTGGTTTAGCAGCTAAGTTTGGTGGTTGACGTGGAGGAGATTAGGGGTCAAACCTTGTCTACCGCATGACATTAATTTTTTAATCAAAGTTTGTTTTAACAAAATTTAAAATTGGCTCTCCATTGGTAATTGTGGATGGATTAAATGTGGTTGTTGTAACGTATATGGTATACGGTTGGCACATTGTATAACCATATTTTTTAATTTGAATGTTGGGTGAGGTTGGTGTCGGTTCATTAGGCTGCCCGTGGAGTAGGTCGGCCTACGTGGCTGGACGGGTTCGATTCCCGTCAGCCCACTTAACACGGTTCCCTTGCAAATATATACCACATTTTTTTGTATATACATGGTGCGGTGTTTGGTATTCACATTTTGGTTTATGTATAAACGTTGTAATATGGTGGGTGTTTCATATGGATCCAACCTATGGTTTGAAATACCATATGGATCCAACCTATGGTTTGAAATACCATATGGTTGTAACAACCATATCATAACCATAAACCATTTAAATATATATTTTATCCATGGTAACATTTTAAGACTTAATTTGGTTTATTAATAATAAACCATATAACTGTTTAATATAAAAAAAATTATATGTATTTTTAAATGGTTATTTTTTTTAATATATTTGTTTTGTCTTTTATGTAGGTTGAGAACCAATGGAGGAGCGTCGTGTGTCAACAGTTGAGGGGCTGCCATGTGGGACCCACATGCTTACTGGGGTGCCATATGGCATGATGTGGGCCCCACTTCCCTTGCCTTAACAAAATTTCAAATTTCACTAACTTTCTTATACGAGCTTGGATTAACGCGTCGTTTGCACCATTGCAATCAGTGCGACGAGCTCTTTAATCTGAAACTGAGTTTGCCACCTTCCTGGCACTCTAATTTTTGAGCTTTCATAAGCCCTCTTTGTCATGTGTGTCTCTGGAGCCACCTAGATCACATGTCATAAAGATAACTATCCTACTCTGTTCATAGACCAAATCCTTGATGCTTGTGTCGATAACGTTATATTTTCCTTTATGGATAGTTTCTTGGGTTATAAGCAAATTGAAATTAAACCAGAATACCAAAAAAAGACTACTTTTATCTGCCCATGGGGTATTTTTTCCTATTAAAAACTGCCTTTTTCCTTAAAAATGTTGGACCACCTTTCAACGATCCATGTCTTATGTGTTCCATGACAATAAACACATCGTTTAAGTCTACCTGGATGACCTTACTACTCGCTCTTTGCTACGTGGTGATCACCATTCTCACCTTCGTGAAGTATTTCTCCGATGTCATTTTTACAAAATCCGGCTTAATCCACGTAAATGTGTCTTTTGCGTATGATCCAAACGATTGCTAGGATTCATTGTATCTCAAGAAGGTATCTATGTAGATCCCTCGAAGGTTGAGGTGATTATTCATCTGCCTCCTCCTCTTACTTTCTTCTAGCTCCAAAGACTCCAGGGAAAAGCCCATTTTTTACCTCGTTTCATTGCCAACTATGCCCACATTTCTTATGGTTTCATGCATATGTTGAAGAAAGGAGACCCTTTTTTTCTGGGATGACCAAGCCCAACAATATTTTGATGATCTCAAACAAGCTTTGTTTTCATCTCCTTTACTGAGTCCTCCTGAATTTAACCAAGACTTTTTTCTATATATCGCCGCTTCAAAATCATCTTTAGGCATGGTTCTCATCCAATAGGATGATATGCGCAATGAAAATCCTATTTAATTCCTTATCAAATGCCTGATTGGTCCTAAGATTTGTTATTCCCATGTCGATAATTTTACCCTTACAGCATTGTTTGTTGTACAACTATTGAGGCATTATATCCTTTTGCGAAAGAATACAGTCATTGCCGACTCCAATCCCGTGTGTTGGAACAGGGTCCCCTAAAAGCTGCGAATTTTGTATAATTTTGTATATTTTTTATATTATTTAGTCTAGCGCAGGGGTTTTGGGGTGGGTCAAAGCCCCGAATGCAATGTAATGGGTCAAGGGTAGACCAAGAGTCTGCAAACCACGATTTGCAAACCATTGGAAGCATAGGCTAAGTCGATATAAATAGATGAACCTTTTTGAGTCTTAAGGTAGAGAAGAATTAAGTTGGATGCTAAGCACGAATTGTTAGATCTATTTTTAATCGTTAGGGTAAGGACTTCTGCTGGTTGTGTGCGCGGAGATCCTCAGTCCTGCTATGTGCGGACCCTGCTGGCTGTGTGCGCAGGCTATGTCGGATTGTATTAAGTGTTGGATACTAATATATGTGGATATGGTTGAATTACTTCTGTGTTATCTGATCTAAGGTATTTCTGTTGATGCGAACTATTGGATCTGTTATGAATGATGTTGGTTATCTATTTAAGCTATGAATCTTTCTATGTTATGGTATAACTATACTATGTTGATGATGCGCTATACTGATATGTGATGATTACTATTGATACGCACGTGGATGCGGAGTTATTAACTAGCTTTGTGCACGATATTAGATTTGTATATTGCGATTATATTGTTAACAGCCCTGCGAATAGATCTGTTTGGTGCGAACTCAATAGGTTACGAATGTAGATCTACTTGATTTACCTACTCTCTCTCAAGGTGTGGAAACCTGGTTCCAGCACCCTCCCATGCTGCTTTGGGTGAGACTTTGGCCTACGCAAGCAGGTCACTGCCGAAAGGGCTAGTAGTATAGGGGTTTGTTGGCAAGCCTTAACCTCTGAACCTAGGTCAAGACCCCTTGAGCCAAAAAATGGTTCCGTTGCCAGGACTGGAGCATTTTGAGAGAGGGATCGGGTAATCCCAAGGGAACATTGGAGACCTGAGAATAAATAAATTGAAGAATGGTTTGAAAAGAAATTTCAGGAATTTGTGGTAAAATATAATCGCAGTGCAAAATTGACAATAGAGAAGTGGAAGAATAAATACATTTTCACAGAGATCTACGAAATTTTCTTTGTGACATTTGCGACCAAGCTTCAAGAGTGGCTTGCAAGGCTCGTATATTTCTAGAATTGTTGGAAGGATGAACAGGTCACGCAATCCACCCCAGAGGTGATCCAGTAGTTGGAGAAGACTGATAACACCATCACTTGCATAGTACATCACTGGGTGAACAGTGTGCTAGGAGGATTTGTGACGGAATTTGCAATCAATCAATTCGTATCCTATTCGGAGGCGGAGCGGAGGTTCTTCAAGGTTTTCCGGGGTAAGCTTCTGAAAACTTTACCATTACTGATTAAGATATTATTGTGCGAATAGAGAATTCTATGTAGTCATACAGATTGAATGAGCTCCGATCAGAGCGAGGTTACGACGTGGAGTGGAAAATACTACAGAACTAATCAAGAAGGAGATAGAACTGTATACAGCCCAGTAAGGAATTCAGCTATGCAGAGCCGTCCAATTACGCCACCTTCAACTCAGCATAAGGGTAAGAAATCACCTGTACCTCCACCACCAGAAGACGAGATGGCCTCACACATGAAGCTACCTACCTTCAAGGGCGCAGGGGATGAAGATATGGATCGGCTCTAGTTTTTCATAGGATCAGTATGGACTGCGTAGAACGTGGTTGGTGATGTTGTGAAGAGGGCCCAGCTATCCCTTGCCTTTGAAGGAAGATCCTTGGACTAGTATATGGGATACATATCTTAGCATGCGAATGCAACCATTGAAGAGATTAAGAATGCCTTGAAACAATAGTTCAAGAAACCTAAGTCCTACTCCCAGAAAGTGAATGATCTAAAATATTTCAAGCAAGGACCCTCTGAGTCCGTATGGGAAGCTGACCAATGGCTAAAAAAAGTAATCAGAGAAGGATAATTTCAGTATGATTATAGGCAGCACAAGGAATGGTTCATTGCTATGTTATTGCCTCACCTGCGTGTACCTATAGGTCATAAAGCCATTGAATCACAGGAAAAATCCTTGGATATTGCTATGAAATTGGAAATTGCACCAAGAGATGATACCCAGCTAGGAGTACAAAAAATCCAAGGACAGTTGGAAGTGATGCACATAAAGATCCATAAACTGCGAAAGGACTGAGGGAAAGAAGTTAGCACAGACCAATGGTGTATACGATGCAGGGTGTCAGGGCATACCAAGGATCAGTGCCCACTACTAGCAGACTACCTACAGGCGGGGGGGTCCAGTCCATTACGTCCAGGACCAAGTGGACTAGCGTTATTGTGTGATGATTGTCGCGTAGCCGGCCTACATGATACTAATCACTTCCCTTGCCTGGGTGCGTATGTCCCAGAAGTAAAGAAAAAATGGTGCAGGTTTTGTAGATCTGTAGGACATGACGAACAGAACTGCTGAACCTATGATCTGATGATAGACAGGGGAAACCTATATAGGGTACAATCAGACCCTTCTTCACTAAGATCCCCCTCAGGTATGGGTGGCTCCCCAGCTAGGGGCAGGGGAGGGGGGCGAGGTGGAAGCACAGGTAGGGGGAGAGGACAACTTATTTGCTATAACTGTGAAGAAATAGGGCACTTTGCAAGGGACTACATGAACCCTGTGAGACAATCCTGCAGATACTGTAGACAGCTGGATCATGTGATCAAAGATTGCCCTATTATGATAGAAATAATGCAGGAGAAGCAACAGACACCTACGTAGAATGTACAAAGGATCAAGGCAGAACCTTGAGATGAAGGACCAAGCGTTAATGTTATAACACGCAGCGGCATGGCCACCGGGGGAGTTGCGAAGAAAGCCGAGGCAGAGCTTCTTATCTAAAATGAAGTCATCAAACAGGAAGTTTTAGACTTACAAAAGGAAAGGGAAACCTTTGTCGCAGCTCACCAAGACTTTACTAAAGCTGAGGTATCTACTCCTCAAACTCCAGTGAAACTCAAAGCAGATGAAGAGGTCAAACCATTTTTGTAGGCATGTATGAAGTTGTTGTGCAACCAAATGGTTGTAGAAAACCTTCAAGCTTTAATAGACAGTTGCACGGAAAGAAAAAACCCACCCATGGAAATTAAGGATGTGCACAAAATGTACAATCATAAGAAGCGCACTGGTAGGGAAATGCGGTTAACTGCACAAATTGGTGATTACGAGATGGATCAGGTTATTCTGGACCTAGGCTCAGAGGCGAATGTACTACCTAAGAAAACTTAGCAACAAATGGGAGAACCTGAGTTGGAATGGTCCACTATCCAGCTGCGCATGGCCAATCAGCAAAATATCATACCATTAGGGATATTATCAAAGATCGTAGTAGATATTGCAAGAGTTAAGGTCAGGGCTAACTTTAAGGTCATTCAGATTGTAGAAGATGCGGACCCCTATTCTACACTCCTAGGATTTGACTGGGCCATCGATATGGGAGGTATCATCAATTTGAAGAAAAGAAGCATGGTATTTGAAAATGAAGATACACGGGTGATAGTATCATTAGACCCTGCAGAAGGTGAACGGTATACAGAGCCGATGCATGAAGAAGAGGATGTGGATCATAATTAGAAGTTAACTGCATTGGACGAATATTGGATCAACCCCACAGCCGATGGTGTACTCTGCAGGGAAAAGGATAGCGAGTGTTTCTCTGACTTTGACGGGGAAATAGAAAAATGGCAGAACCGATTACATGATGTATTTGTATTGTGATATCTTAGGATCACAAAGGACTTCTGATGCATCTCCTTCGAGATAAGAGAACTGCCCTACTTTGATGGCTCTAGTAGTATCAAGGAGTTTTTGCAAATGTTTGAGGCTGAGGTTCCGCAAGAGTGAAGGTTATGGGCCCTTAATCTAGCCATGCACGCAACACCTGTGAGGTGGTGGGATACGCATAAGGGGGAATTCCAGGCTTGGGAATAATGTCAAGATATGATGATCCTGTGATTCAAACCTCTAACCCACTTGCGCATAAAAATATTCCTTAGCCCTGGAGACCCGCGCAAGAATCTATTCGCTTGGATGGAAAAATGGTGTGACCGGACTACAGAAGAATGGGTTCACCTATTTATTCATGCCTTGGGACCAATTCCCATAGCATGGTACTTAGATGTAGAGCTACATCAGCGCACCCACCACTGGGAAACATTAAAATATGAATTTGCAGTGACATTCGGGCTGACAGGGGGAACGAAGGCACTTGACGAAGCTCTGCAGGATATAGATACCTTAGTTTTTTATGAATCACGCCCCTACGCAGCACTTGGGATACCGACATGGGAAGCACAGATGCAGGATATTGTCAACTCCCACAATATAACCTCAGAAGAATGCAATGAGGATATGCGCAATGTCTCTATCCCGAAATTGGAGGGAGAACGCGCAGTTGCGGGACCTCCACTACAAACTGTGGACGTTACTCAGCCTCTAAAGTTGCGAGAAGTCAACACTGGCATGGAAGAGCAGCCCAAGCTGGCTAAAATTGGGGATTATTTGGATGATGATACCGTAGGAAAAGTTGTCGAAATGCTCACGGAATACCAGGATTTATTCCCGAAAAAGTTCTCAAAACTTAAGGGAATCATAGGGGACCTAGGGGTCATGCGCATCATGCTAAAACTAGATGTGCACCCTGTCAAGCAATGGTCATATCGTCTGAATCCTAAGTATAAGAAAAATGTTAAGGAAGAAATCGATAAAATGCTCATCGCAGGTATCATCGAATCGGTCGAACAATCAGACTGGGTAAGCCCTATGGTGGTTCAAGATAAAAAGATGAAGGGAGACATATGAATCTACATGGACTTGCACAAATTGAATGATTCCTGCGTGCATGATCCCTTTCCTACGTCATTCTCTGATGAAATCCTTGATAGCGTAGGAGGGCAGGAAGCGTAATCATTCACGGATGGGTTCTCAGGGTACCATCAGATCATAATCGCACGTGAATATCACAGCAAGACTATGTTTGCCACTAAAGGGGATCCTTCAAGTATACAATGATGTTGTTTGGACTCAAGAATGCCCCTGTTATCTTTTCACGAGTAGTAGTCACAGTGTTCAAAGAGTTCATCCAAAAATTTCTGGAAGTTTAATTTTATGATTGGATTGTCGTCGGCTTATTAAAGAAGCATGTTTCAAACCTACGCATGATGTTGGATGCATGTAGGAAGCACCAGATTTCCGTTAATATCAAGAAGTGTATCTTCTAGGTACCCTTCGGAATCTTGCTCAGACATATAGTGTGCCGACAGGGGTTGATGGTTGACCCTGTGAAAGTTGTTGTAATTATAAATCTCGCAATACCTACAACTGAGAAGCAGTTGTGTTCGATCCTCGAACACACAGGCTACTACAGGAAGTTCATTCAAGGGTATGCGTTGATCACAGCGCCTATGGAGAAGCTACTTAAGAAGGATGTTTCATTTTTTTCAGATGACGAGTGTCAGAAGAGCTTCGAGCTACTCAAAGAAAATATGGTCTTTGCACCTATCCTCAATTTTCCGAATTGGGTGAAGGTGTTCCATGTTCACATCAATGCCTTAGGAATCGCCCTAGGAGCGGTCCTTACATAGCCTGGAGACGGAGAAATTGATCATCCAGTTGCATTTTCCAGTAGGAAACTCTCTAGTGCAGAGCGCAACTACTCTACCATGGAATGGGAGGGCTTGGAAATGGTTTATGCATTACAGAAGTATCGGCACTATCTGTTAGGAGGACACTTCAAAATGTTTACAGATAATTCGGCTTTGAAGTACCTGGTGACTAAGCCTCTGTTTGGGGGGGGAATCTAACGATGGTTATTATTGTTCCAAGAATACGACTTTGAGATCATTATCAAGCCAGGGAAGTTGAATGCTGGGCCAAATCACTTGTCCCGAATTGAGACTGGCGAGGACCCAACCAACCTGGAAGAAGGACTTCCTGATGCGCAGTTGTTTGCTATTAAGGTATTTGATGCGCACTTCGCTGACATCATTCAGTTCCTGACTACAGGCAGGGTACCCGCGGAGTATTCGGTGCAATAGAAGAAAGAGTTGGTAACCCGCGTTGCAGATTTTACCATCATCGCAGGTCATCTATATAACATGGGAGCACATGAAGTGCTACGATGGTACATTTTGGAACATGAACGGCATGTTATCTTGGCAGAAGCCCTCGATGGGGTAGCAGGAGGCCACTATGCAAGGAAAGCAACGACATAGAAGATCTTAAGAGCTGGATTATGGTGACCTACCCTACATAGTGACTGTCACGACTATTTTAAGGCCTGTGATACATGCCAACGAACTGGAAGGTCGTCCCGCAGGGATGAAATGCCCCTTCAACCAAAAATTTCCCTGCAATTGTTTGATAAGTGGGCCATCAATTTTGTAGAACCTATCAACCCACCTGGGAAGAAGACAGGTGTATGTTACATTATAACTGTTACTAATTATGTAACTAGGTGGGTCGAAGCACAAGCGGTAAAGGATTGAACTGCAAATACCACTGCGCACTTCATCTTTGAGTAGATTCTGACCAGATTTGCGTGTCCGAAAATCCTGATGAGAAATAGAGGTACGCACTTTGTCAATGAAACAATACAGGCCTTGACGGAAGAATTTCGGATCCATCATGTGAAAAGCACTCTGTATCATCCTCAGGAAAATGAAGCGGTCGAAGCTTTTAATAAATTCTCGAAGCACACACTGACCAAGGTCTGTAACACCGGTCATAGCGACTGGGACATGCGCATCCCATCTATTCTTTGGTCCTACCGAACCACCTATAAGAATTTGATAGGGAAAACACCGTTATGGATGGTTTATGGAAAGGAGGCCATTATGCCCATGGAATACATTGTTCCTAGCCTGCGCATTGTATCCTTTATGAATATGGCGGAGCCTAATATCATGGAGGAGCGGTTAGCGCTACTTGTGGCTTTGGAGGAAGACTGTTTCATTACTAATTTCCATCAGCGGGTTCAAAAGGCTCAAGATAAGGCATGGCATGATCGACATATTCGAAAAAATTCCTTTGCGGAGGGTGACTTAGTACTAATATATGATAGCAAGTTTTCGAAACACCTGAGGAAGTTTTGACAGAACTAGCTCAGGCCCTACGCAGTTAAATAAATCACGGATGGCGGAGCTGTTTGATTAGCCACCCTATGCGACGATATGCTACCCGGATATGTCAATGGCAACCGGCTCAAACCATATCGAATCAAATGAATATATGTCCAAAGTAGCTGTATCAAATGGGCCACGCCCACCAAGGAAGGTAAGAACAGACGGTACCATGATATATGCAAAGTGTGGCCGCCGAATTCGATGACCGGAGGGATGCACGGGAGGTGCGGGAGAATTTTCAGAGCGCAGAAGGCGTGCTGGAAGCATAGAGGTGTGTTGGGAGTGCAGGAGGTCCCCTTGGAGCGCAGGCCTATGATGGGCGCACAGGAGGTGCAAAAAATAGCCGTTGGCATAGTGAAATCGGCTAAAAATCAAAAGTTACCAATAATAAGAGCGGACAGCCGGCATTTAATGAGGCGATTTTGGGATATTTTTTACCATTTACTTGATGGTAAGTTCCAAGTGAAGTTTACCCAACCTTAGGTCAATGGAAAAGGCTATAAAACGTAGAGGATAGATTAGAAAATGGTTCCGTATCGCTTGAATATCTTGTACTTGACAAGTTTGTGCTCTGTACAATTCTGTGTATTTTATATTTTGTTGATGCCTGAGCGCGCTTCCCCTTCAGATAGTAGCCATCCTGAGTTTGTTTTTTGTGCCAGAATGATGGCCACTAATCCTGCTGAGCCCTCAAAACCAGTGACCTCGGCAGAACAAGACGTTGAGGAAGTAGTGGAGATTGAGTCTGAGGCCGAAGAGGTTATCTCCACGCCGAGCCCAACCAAGAGGAAGGGAAAGGAAAAATCTCAAGGTTCAAGAAAACCTGCAAAATGGGTTGGGGTGAAGCCCTGTACTTCCCCGAGAAATGTAAAATCTCCATGAGCGACTCCCCAGGCATGCTCTGGTTAGGAAGAAGCCTAGTCTGCCGCACCAATCAATTGGCTACCACCCTTTTTTCGGCCACGTAGGCCCTCGACATGCATTCTGAAGAACCTTAACGGCCTGATCACCTACCTGCAGATGCCACTGACCCCGGGAGAAGTCCCTGTCATTGGCAACCTTTTTGAAAGGCTCCGCGAGATAAAATTTTATGATCATGACTTGGCCAATTTGGAGGCCTTCCCTCAGTTGGTGCCCGACTTATAACTAGACAGAGTTCAGAAAGACGATGGGATAAATATTATCCCCTTGCCCTGGGTGCGTGGATTGGTTGGGTCTGGGATCATCTGGCACGTCAGTTGCTCGCCCTGGTTCATGATGGTTGCCTGTGGATCTAGGATAGAATCCCCATCAACGTTGCGCTCATTCATCAAATTACTGGTCTTCCCATGAAAGGACCCAATCCCCTGGAGCATGTTGGCAAGAAGTATGAAGTGGAGACTTCTAAATATGTGTGCAAAACCTACCACATGGAGTGGAATACTTGAGGTTTCATAATCAAGTCCATCAGTGACCCTGGTGCACAGTTGGGTACCATGTTGTTGGCATGCAAGATAATGAAAAAATGCCAGGTCACCACCATCCCCGCATATGTGATTCAGTTGGCAAGCCAATGTAGGAAAGGGGTCTTCTTCAATTGGGCTCAATACTTGTGCGACGAGTTTTTAGTTAATGTCTGAGAATCCCAGGAGAAGGGGCAAGCCTTTTTCTATTCCTGATTACATTGGTCACCTGGGAAACACCTGAGGAATCAGTCCTCCCTGAACTCACCCAAGACATGTGCAAAGGGGCTTGCTACACGAATTTATGAGACTCTAAGGATGTGTAGTGCATCAAGGACAACCAGGTCTTCTGGGTCTTGTTTCAGAGTGGGCCCGTAGCAGCCATCAACTCCCGGTCGCGTTTGTCGCCAGATATCTATGATAAATACAGAAGCATTGCCGCATTCCAAGTGACTATGCACAACGTCCAAATTCAAGGCCGTAAGGATTCTGCACGGTTTTCTCTCCCATATATGGTGGCAAACAAAGAAATTGACAATGTAATTGCATTATGGCCTCCTAACTGGAAGATCAGCTTCAAAACAAGCACGCAGGGCACCAAAGGAACCAACACAATGAAAGTAATCCCGCCTGTCATCACTAAAGATACTGGAGGACCGAGCAAGAGCACGAGGAAGGGCACTGGAGTTGTATCACAAAAAGGTTTGCAGCCCAATCAAAGTATAGGAAAGGGCGTTGAAGCTGCATCACAGAAGGATTCGTAGCCTGATAAGAGTACGGGGAAGGGTGCGGACACCACAGCGCAAATGGATGCACAGTAGGACCTTGGGATTGAAGGTCAGGAGGTGGGAGGTACTGATTCCCCCCACAGCATGAAGAGGATGAGTGAGCCTATCAAGGGTTCATGCAAGAAAGAGCGTGCCATCCGGCCCAAACGAAGTACAGGAGTTACACTGACCAAAGATGATCTGGAGTAGATTGCAGATGCGGTCACCTCAATGCCAGAAAACAAATGGCTAGCTCTCGAGGAGCAACAGAAGGCCGCAGTTGATACACTTCAGGCAGGGATTCGGGCTTTGTAGCTCCAAGCAGATACCTTGTATACCAGTATGACCTAGGCGAGGTAACACCCCACAACTAGTAGTGCAACCATGGTCCCCATCTGCTGCCTGGCGTAGCCCTCATAATGAGTTCCCCTTACTTAGGTGCGCAACTCCATGCTTGTGCAAGAGTGCAGTTAGATCTAGACCGGCTACCTCATGAGTCATTGCAGCTACTCCACACTGCGCTCTTTGAAGAAATCCAACATCGAGATTTCCAAGTGCACCATCAACTCAACATAACCGAGAAAACGATTAAAGAAAAAGTTGTTGAAGTCTCTCAGTCCCAGGCTGCATGCACCCTTGCCACCGCACAGCAGACGAAGCTGGAACATTTAATTAGTAGACTCTTTGAGGATGTTACAACTGAGATTCTAGCCACGGCTACCCCCAGGCCAAGATTGACGGGCTAGTCGCAACACTAAAAGCCTCAAGAACAGAGATCCAGGTAGTCAAAACGCAGATGGAACAGCAGATCGCGGACTTGCAAGCCAAGTTGCAGCCTGAGACACCACCAAAGGTATGAGCCCAGCGAGCTGCGTGGTTACCAAAGCCACAAATGTGATTACCAGAAAGATTTCCTAAGGTTCCCAACTACTAGATATAGCCATGCAGTTATGGACTAAAGTATAGCGTGACCCGATCCTACATGAAATCAACCAGGACCTATGACAAAAGGAAGAAGTGTTTGAGCATATCAAAGCCACAATGCCTACTCTAGTTCTTGTTGAATGATTAGCACAACTGCAGACTATCCATGCCCTTCGGGACGATATCGACAAACTCCGCCAGAAGAAGAAGACTCTTAGTGATCGTCTTAAGCCATGGGTTGGTGAGGCCCTCAAGCTCTCACAGGATATTGATGTTGTTGTTAAACAATTGAACCAGACTCTGGAGAACGTCACCGTGGCAACAAAAGGTCTGACATCGCAAAAGCTAGTGGATATTTCACAGAATGCTGCTTCTGCTCAAAGTGAAGGATTTCTTCCCCCACTGGTCGAAGCGGTCAAACTATTACAGGTATAGGTGGAGACCCCACCATCACAGTGACTCGAGACAAGTCACAATATTGTGTTGGGGGACTGTTGGAACAAGGTCCCCTAAAAGCTGCGAATTTTGTATAATTTTGTATATTTTTGATATTATTTAGTCTAGCACAGGGGTTTTGGGGTGGTTCAAAGCCCCAAATGAAATGTAATGGGTCAAGGGTAGACCAAGAGTCCGCAAACTATGGTTTTTGGACCATTGGAAGTGTAGGCTAAGTCAATATAAATATATTAACCTTTTTTAGTCTTAAGGAATAAAATAATTAATTTGGATGCTAAGCGCGAATTGTTAGATCTATTGTTAGTCATTAGGGTAAGAAATTATGTTGGCTGTGTGCACGGAGATCCTCAGTCCTGCTATGTGTAGACCCTGCTAGATGTGTGCGCAGGTTGTGTCGGATTGTATTAAGTGTTGGATACTAATATATGCGGATATGGTTGAAGTACTTCTGTGTTATCTAATCTAAGTTATTTATGTTGATGCGAACTATTGGATCTATTATGAATGTTGTTGGTTATCTATTTAATCTGTGAATCTGTCTATGTTATGGTATAACTATACTATGTTGATGATGCATTATACTGATATGTGTTGATTACTATTGATACGCACGTGGATGCAGAGTTATTAACTAGCTTTGTGCACGATATTAGATCTGTATATTGCAATTATACTATTAACATCCCTACAAATAGATCTGTTTGGTGCAAAATCAATAGGCTGTGAATGCAGATCTACTCGATTTACCTACTCTCCCTCAAGGTGTGGAAACCTGGTTCCAGCACCCTCCCATACTGCTTCGGGTGAGACTTTGGCCTATGCAAGCAGGTCACTGCTGAAAGGGCCAGTAGTATAGGGGTTTGTTGGCAAACCTTAACCTCCGAATCTAGGTTAGGACCCCTCAAGCCAACACCATAAAACACATCCTTGGTCGTCAAATAATAGGGGGGAAATACTCCAGATTTATTTTCATCCTTCAAGAGTTTGACTTGGATTTTTCCATTGCTAAATCTAAGAAATCCCTAGCCTTCGCTGAGCTTCTTGCAGAATTGCCTCCAGCTGCTGAGGAAAATGTGGCCTCAGATCCTTTGCCTGATTAATCCTTGTTCCTCATTAGCACTTCTGACCCTTGGTATGGAGATATCCTTCTCTATCTCAAAACCCAACTCTTTCGGCCCAAGTTGTCCCTAATGATC
This sequence comes from Pinus albicaulis, assembly GCA_034641835.2. Taxonomy (NCBI): domain Eukaryota; kingdom Viridiplantae; phylum Streptophyta; class Pinopsida; order Pinales; family Pinaceae; genus Pinus; species Pinus albicaulis. The sequence goes on from CM076578.1 coordinate 1,040,914,723, forward strand.
ATTGGTGTATACATCATCAGTCCCAACACTATCTTATTATCGATGATACCCTTTACCATCGTGGTGTCGATATTGTCTTACGTTGATGTCTTACCCATGAATAATTTAAACGTGTTTTAAATGATTTCCATGCTGTTACACAGTAATTTGTCACCCTGTTCACTTCTCGTCCCTGATCCTGAAGTTCCCTTAGATGAAAAATTTTTTGTATATCCACCACGGAAAATACATCAATATACCCCTTGAAGATTAGAAAAAACTTCCTTGAATAATTTCTGGAAAATCTCAGCTCAAAACCTAAATTTTTGGGTCAACACTCTCTGTTATTTTCCTACATGGGTTGATCGCAGGTTACAACACTTTGTCATTGCACCGCCAGCGCACTTTTATGGGGAAAATCATGTTGATCCCTTTCTGGTATTGTTTCCTCAAATGGAGAATAAGCTTCGTGCACTAGAAGCTTCCAGAACGACGAGCTGGATATGGTTCGGTGGAGATAGGGTCGATCTCTCTTTTTTGGAGCTCTTGATCCTATCATTAGGTAATTTTCCCTTGATAAGTGAGCCTTCCTCCTTCCTTTATGGATCCCTAACACCTTCTCCCTACCTATAAATTGAAGCCCATCCTTTCACTACTGATTGGTCTTACCTTATCATTAATCCTTTGCATCACTATGTTGTGATTATGCCTAATTTTCCATTTGGGAGAAGGATTGCTTGAAGAGCCTCAGTTTGGACCCAAAGGGAGGTCTCCAACATCAAGGCCATGGTTGTATGCTTCCTCTTTCTATAATTAGTAATACATCTAATGTCTCACTTTCCATATTTGTCTAGATATCTATGCAAGTAGCCTAATGCTCCTTGACCTGTTAGCTAGCGTGTATTCAATATATGCTATGTATCTTATCATGTTTCTTGTTGTTGTCTCTTGATCTCTTACAAGTATTCAAACAACACAAGTTGCGAGGAGCGAGCCTAAAGGATTGTGGAATCAAGGTCTTCATCAAATTACTGGATGATAGCATTAGGAAGAGGTAGGTTATTATTATTCTTCTTCCACTTAGAATATAAGCTAAGAAAGGGTTCATTAGTTATTTTTGTGCGTTGATAAACCCACTCTAGGGCTAGAGAGATCGCCTCTGTCCACAGAGGGGATTTTCTTGAAAATATCCATTTTGGTTTGAAAATTCTGGGGCTACCTTCCAAAGGGATATGTCCTATTATTTTCATGATATTAAGCACGTAGTTCAGCCATATCTTGACAACCTTCCCACTCATTCCGCGAAATGTCAATATCACCCTGAACATCTTAGAGTGATCTTCCTTAGCTGCAGACACTATATCATACAGTTGAATCCTCATAAATGTGTCTTTTGCATTGAATCATATCATCTCTTGGGTTTCGTGTTTTCTAAAGAATGCATCCATATTTATCTCTTATAGTCGAATAAATCATCAATCTTCCTCCTCCCTCTTCCTTAATTTAGCTGCAAATATTGCAGGGGAAAGTCAATTTTATCTCGTGATTCATCCCAAATTATGCGGAGCTTGCTAAAGGATTTACCCATCTCGTGAAAAAGGGACTCCCATTCATTCGGGATGAGATTTCTTGGAATTTTTTCGATGCTTTAAAGAAAACCCTTGTCAGTTCTCCTTTATTGCATCCTCTCGATTATCATCGCGATTATTCCTCTATCTGGTCATCGTAGACAACACTATTGGTATGGCGCTGGTTTAGGATGATGATGATGGCCATCAGGATGATGATTATGGTCAATAACATGTTGTTTAATACATGATCCAAAATCTCTTCGACGTTAAGACTCGTTATGCTCATGAAGAAAAACTCACCTTAGTTTTTTTTTCATGTTGTTCAGCACTTTTATCATTATATTCTCCTATGCGAGACTATTGTGATTTCTTAATGTAATCCCATGACTTATATGCTTACTCATCAGTTACTTGGGGGAAAATAATCCAAATGTATTGTCATTCTCCAGGAGTTTGACTCATATTTTTCTATGGTTAAGTATAAGAAATCACTCGAATTTGCTGAATTGTTCTGCGATCTTCCAGCTGCAGTTGATCCCACCACTTTCGATGAGTCGATTCCTGATGAATCGTTTTTTCTCATTAGTACTCTTGATCCATGGTATGGAGACGTCATTTTTTATCTCCATACCTAAAAATTTTGACCAAATTTATCTCACTCTGAGAGATGACGAATTCATTACCAATCTCAACCATATCGCATCATTGGAGATACTTTTTGTTGGACTAGTGTTGATTCCATCCTTCATCAATGCTTAACTCTTGAGGAAGCTATAAAATTCCTTAATGATTTCTACTCTAGGGCCTGTGGTGGTCATGTTTCCGGTTATGCTACCGCTTAGAAAATCCTTCAAGCAGGATATTTTTGGCCATCTATTTTCAAAGATCAGATTCTTATCGTCTATAAATGCCATGATTTCCAAATCTATTCTCGGAAAGAACGCGACCCACCCGTTCCCTTACACCAAGATGTGACCATCAGGCCATTTTCGAAATGGGGCATATATTTCGTGATTTGTGACCCTCGCTTGGCCAGGGGGCATGGATATATTATCGTTTTCGTCGATTATTTTACAAAATGGGCTGAGGTGATCCCTACATATGATAATGAAGGTCTAACAGTGGTGAAATTCATTTTTAATCATGTCATATCTTGGTTCAGTGTTCCTGAGGCCATTTTCACTGACCATGGCTCCCACTTTCACAATCATATGATGACATAGCTTGTTGCTCAGCTGGGGCTACGCCATGATAGATCCACTCCATATTATCCATAGGCCAATGGCCAAGTCACAGCCGTCAACAAAATCTTGGTAACGATGCTTAAATGAACCATTGGGAGACATAAAAGAGATTGGAACCTCATGTTATTCTTGGCTCTGTGGGCTTACTAAAATTCCGCTAAGACTGCTACTGGATTCACACCATTTAAGCTGGTGTATGGACTGGAAGCTATACTTCCAATTGACAGTGAAATTCCTTCACCCGGTACTTCTCCAGAAGAGGAAATTCTACTTTATCTCAAGCGTATCAATGAGACTCGATGAATCACTACTTTAATCATTGAAGCTCAAAATAAATGAGTTAAATTTTAGTACGATAAGTCTGTCAATCCTCGTGTTTTCTTTGAAGGTCATTTGGTCTTGCTTTATGATCAAGCCCATGATAAATTAGGGGTCAGAAATCTCAAGCCAATGTGGCATGGGCCTTATAATGTTCAATGCATATTAGAGAAATGCACCTATGAGCTAGTCGATTATGAGGGTAACTAGTTGGTGGAGCCCCGGAATGGGCTCTATCTCAATAAGTATTATGCTTGATCACAAGTATAGTACTTTTTACATTAGTGTGTGATTTATTAGTGTGCTTTTATATTTTTTGGTGTGATTGTTTTCTTTGCATACATGTTTCCTCTGCTTACCTTGTGTTCCACTTGGTTTGAAAATGTCATTGAACCATTATGTCAGTTTTGTTGATGGTTCTTATCGTAGCACACATAACTTATCTTCCACAGCATGGGAAATTTTTGCCCTTGATGACAATTTGGTTAATCTACAAGGTATTTGTCTGGGTCAAACATCTAATAATATTGCCAAATATAGTGTGGTCATAAAACTATTATCAGATGCAATTGCTCTCGGTATCAGAGACTTGGTTGTCAAGCTACACTCACAACTCATTGTGTTACAGTTAAATGGTCATTATTCAATAAGAACCCCTCAAATTTTGTGCATGTATTATGTGTTAGATTACTAGAAAAAAATTTTTATTATATCACGTGTCAACACATTCCACAAAATTTGAATACATTAACAGATACATTGGAAAATTATGTATTAGATCAACATTTTCAACATATGTAAGAAAACCAAACACATCATCATGATATAAGAACACTTTGTAACAGTAGAAACATGCATATGTATATATTCATTGAGTCTGTAAAAATTTTTTACATCAGAATCTCAAAAAATATGTGTTTCGTGACACAATGGCTCCACGAGCCTAAATCAATGCAAAAAATAAACTAAAGGCAACTATCGGCCCACATGGTGCTCATGGTAGCGAGTGACCGCCTGGATAACTTGCCATAGTAACTAAAAAATTCTACCATAGACTCCTATTGCGTGCCTCTGAAAGAGTAGTGGTATGTCATCAAAATTCATGTATGTTGGAATGCCTCTGGTCAGGCCCTCCATGTTATGCTCAACCTCTACTATTAGTTATGCTCCCTCCTCATAAAGGGAATCCTTGATCTAGTGAGCCACCCTCCTCACAATCGGGGACATACCTGTTGGTCTCTCTTGTCCAACATCTGCAAAATAATCTTAAGTTTAAATCTCATAACACATGACTAAAAACATAAAAAAAGGTAAAAAATTCCAAAAACAAGTTTTTTACCTGCATTGAACCACTCTACACCTGGTGGAAGGGGAAGATCTGGATCTCCTCATAAATCTATACCAACATATGCGCAGTCATCTACTACGATCAACTAATGGCATAACCAATTGAAAAACGTTGCCGGGAAATGCATTTGTTGGCCACCTCCATGGCAAGCCATGATCTCACACCATCTGAGTAGCCTCAGATATCTCATGGTCAGATCATATACCTCAAGCCACTAGTACTGAAACAATGGTCGTCACTCCAAGAAGAAAGCAACCAATATTGACCCATACCCAAATTGTTTCAACCGTCCCATTTTTCACTTTGTAATTTGGATTTTCATGTTAGCTAGCATTCCCTCACACTAGTTGAACATAGTGGGCGCAAGAAAATCTACAGTGTACTAAAATTGAGACTTTGTTGCCTCATGCAATGCCTGGGCCTAAGCTACATAGGCCATAGTATGAAAAATCGTACTCAAAGGTAGATTGGTGATAGTTTTCATACCCACCTTTCCACTTGAAGTCTTTCTAGCACCAAGACAATGTCTCCAAATGAGCATATTCATGCTCTCACCCCCAATGTAAGATCCAGAGAGTAGGATCCTCTCTCCTCTCATGGAAAATCGAGTAATGAAATAAATGTTTGAAATATCTATTTCGAGCTCTTGGTCCCCGATGATGAAAAATTGGCGATCTACATCCCATAGCCCAATTAGATGTTCCAGTAGCTCAAGTTGAGCTTTGAGTCTTGAGGTTTGAAATAATTTGAGAAAACCACAATTTCTCAAGGCATTGATGCAATGTGGATATTAGAGAGCTTCATGATTTTCTACCTCATGGCCTCCTTCTTTCCATTCAATAACCATCTTTGTCGAAAACACATGCAAAACATCCATAAATGATATTTTAGGAGTTTTCAACCGATAAAAACTATAAATAAACCATTAAAAATGGAGATCATTTTGTTTTAAAATCTTCTTGGCAATCATTGCATCTGTCAGAATTAAACCTGCGCCAACAGAGCACTGGTCTAACAGGTTATGGGCGATCGGCACGGGTCCGATAGTTCAAACCCGCATCCATCGCCCGTGACATAAAACTTAAAAATCTCCTCTTAAACCCTTAAATTTATAAATCAAATGGCTTAAAAAATGAATGAAAATGATGAGAAGAGACAGAGCTCTTACATGCAAATAATGGGTCATCGAATGGTGTCCTAGATCGGCTGCACCGCTTATCGGAAGATCGAAGGAAAATGGGGTAAAATGTGCTTCTCCAAATAACCCAAAATGAAATGGCAGAAATGTTTTTAATTTTTGTCTATTTATATGTTTTAAACATTTTTTTTCCAATATTTTATTAATTTTCTCGATATTAATGATGTGTGGTTTTCTTTGTGCAGTAACAATATCTTTTTTAACTTTGACAGTGATCATTTTTTACTAATGTAACGAGTTTTTTTTATCTCTTTTTTGGACTCGTTAAAAATAAAGGAAAAAGGAACCCCTTGGATTCATCTTTAAGCTCTTTTCTAACTCTTGAAAACTGAAAATATCACCGAGTACTTTTCATTTCAAACTCGTTAAATTAAATGAATTGACATGGTCTCAGTATACGTTTACCCCTTTTTCGGGCTGATATTTACTATTTACAAAAAAGGAATATCATTGATTGAACATGGTAAACTGCTTCTCTCGGATATTTTTTTCTACCTTTTCAGATTCGAGGGACACTTTACGAAAAGGGAGCTAATGGAGTGTTCTTTTTCGTCTCTTTTTCAAACTCTTTGAACATGGAAAAGACACTGAGTTACTCTTTTGTCAGACTCGTAAAATTTAAACGACGAAAGACTTTTCACCATGAAAAGATCGAGTTACTCCTTCCTAGGGCTCATTAAAATTACTAGGATGGATTCATTCAAATAATGAAATTATATGCTAAGCATATGCTATCATCTTCAAGCTTGCTATAAAAAATAAAGAGGTACTTGTTATCAATAACAGGGGAAAATTGAAAGTGGAACTTCCTATGTGTTTTTAGGCAACATGTTCCTCTTGAACATGACACTCATCTAAATTTCATGTCGGGTTGGGGATATCCTTCATTCGTCACTTTCCTTCTTGGGTTTGGGCAATCCATTTTCCTCTTATCTGATCACCATTTTTTTCATCATTACCTCTGATCCTATTTTGAGTCAAATGCTGCCACACTTTGAAGTCATGTCACCTATATATTCAAGAGAAGTCCTTTTTGTACAAGTCAAGCATCCTCTGCTTATTTGACCCTCTTTGCAAAAATCCTAAACCACTCCTATCATCTTGAGAAATCCTGTGTTTCATGTCGATGATGTGGAAATCATTATGGCCCTCCTTCGACGGATCACTTCCTGTCGACTTCAGCTCATTATCCAGGAAGATTGCTTAGAAACTCATTTTCAGTACCTTGGAGCTTGCAGGCCTCAATGGTAATTTCTTCACGTTCGATGACAGGTTCACATCACTGGCCTTCGATCGAATGATTATGCAAGTGTTCGGCTTCAACTCATTCATTCATACTTGTAGATTGCGTTTTGGTACTTTGAGGATCATCGTCATTATTGGTGGTTTCTCTCGTGCCTGTTAACGATTCACATCATTGACTAGTAATCAGGTGGTTTCTACCATGTTTGACATTAGTAAATATATTCACATGGTTAGATTTGTATAGTGGGTAGATCAAGATAGATATGAAGACCCCGGATCACATCTGTCATTATCTAGGATGTGTGGAGTTATTGATTATTCATGATTGTACACATGATCCTTGCTATACGGATGGTTGAGACCATACCGTGGATCCATTTCCATGATCTCTTTCAGACAGATGGTTGTGACCATACCGCCAGTTCATGTGTTATTTAATTCCTATTCAAAGATATTTTATTAGGAATTTTTTTATCATAGATGTCACATATTGTATTGTGTTTGATTTTGCAGGTCTCTTAGCGGTATTCGGAGTCCTTGCCTTGGTTCATAAATCGTTTCACTCAAAAATCCTTTTTTTTCCTTCATGCTTTAGGGGGCATCTCTTACACAGTAATTTTTCACCCTGTTCACTTCCCATCCCTAATCCTAAAGTGCCCAAAGATGAAAACTATGCAGTATATCCACCATGGAAAATACATCAAGATATCCCTTGAAGATTAACAGAAAACATCCTTGAAGAATTTTTGGAGAAGCTTAGCTCAAAACCTAAATTTTTGGGTCAACGCTCTTTGCCATTACCTACTTGTGCTAATGGAAGGTTGCAACACTTTAACCTCACGTTTCCAGTGCACTTTTGATGGGAAAAAATTCGTTTATCCATTTCTGGAATTGTTTCCTCAAATGGAGAAGAATCTCCATGCACTAGAAGCCTCCAGAACGACGAGATGGATATGGTTCGGTTGAGATATGGTAGAGCTCTCTCATTTGGAGCTCTTGATCTTATCATTTAGGAAATTTTCCCTTGATAATTGGCACTTCCTCCTTCCTTTATGGATCCCCTCCTTCTCCCTACCTATAAATTGAATCCCATCCTTCCACTATTGGTTGGTCTTACCTGACCATTAATCCTTTGCATCCCTATCTAGTGATTATGCCTAATTTTCCACTTGGGAGAAGGATTGCTTGAAGAATCTCAGTTTCGACTTAGAAATCACCAAAGGGAGGTCTCCAACATCAATTCCACAGTTGTGTGCTTCCTATTTCTATAATTAATAATACATCTAATGTTTCACTTTCCATATTTGTCTAGATATCTATGCAAGTAGCCTAATTATCGTTGATCTGTTAGGTAGCGTGTATTCAATGTATGTTATGTATCCTATCATGTTTCTTTTTGTTGTCTCTTGATCTCTTACAGGTATTCAAATGCCACAAGCTACGAGGAGTGAGCCTGAAGGATTGTGGAATCAAGGTCTTTATCAAGGAACTGGACGATAACATTTGGAAGAGATAGGTTCTTCTTCTTCTTCTTCCGCTTCGAATATAAGCTAGGAAAGGGTTCATTAGTTAGTCTCATGCGTTGCTAGACCCACTCTAGGGCTAGAGAGATCGCCTTTATTCGCAGAGGGGATTGTATTCACAAAACACACCCAGGCATGTGGTGTTCATTTATCAGGGCATGCCACTGCTCAAAAAATATTGTGCACAGGTTACTTTAGGCCTTCACTTTTCAAATATTGAATCACTTACGTCCAGAAGTACCATCCCTTTCAAATATTTTCTCATAATATGTGTTCTCAACCTACCCTTTTACATCTATTCATCACAGTTGGACCTTTTTCCCGTTGGGGAATTTATTTTATGCAATGTAACCCACCCTCTTCCCACGAACATCATTTTATTATCGTTGTTGTTGACTATTTTACCAAATGGGTTGAGGCCATGCCTAAACGTCACAATGATGGTGATATTGTCGCATTGTTATTTTTCAACCATGTCATTGCTAGGTTCAGTGTCCCTAAACACATATTCACTAATCATGGAAAACATTTTCAAAACCATATTATGCAGGAAGTAGCTGCCAAGTTGGGTTTTTGTCATGAACATTCCTCACCGTACTATCTTTTAGTGTAAGTTTTTGCATCTTGTCACCAGTGATCAAATGGAATCTTATCATGTTATAATAGGGACCTTAAGTCATTTTTTTTTCATTTCATTAGGTCATCATGCAAAAATTTGGTCACTGGATGGAAATATAGGTCCGTTTTACTCCTTCCAAAGTTTTACTAATTGCTGGTTCATTTCACCTCTCAGTTGAGTGTGCCATCATTTAAAAGTTTTCATCATCATTACAGTCATATTTATCATGGTTTCATTTAGTCCAAAGTCTCCACTAGGTCTTTAGGGTTCCAATGTCATCAAATCATCATTCCATGCATAAATTCTAGCAAGTGGAGGAGTGACAATAGAGTAATTTTATCAATAAGTTTGATTTAAAAGAAAAATGTAATTTTATGTTCTTAATTTGTAATAAGAAATTCAGAGTTCCAAGTAGTTGCAAATGCTCAAGCTCCACCAGCAAATTTTCAAGATTCCAGGAATAATTTCAATGTTCCAAAGCCAACAAAAGTTCAAATTTCAAACTATTAAGTTTCAAGGTTCCAGAAAAAAGAAAATGAAAGGTTAATTTTGAAAAGGAAAATATGTGTCCATGATCATTTAATGATTTTAATCCAAGTTTAAAAGGCCCTAAAGGACAAAAATACATCCATTATTACTCTTCAGCATCGATCTCCCAACTTTCCAAATTCAAAAAACAAATTTTTACTTCAAGAAGTTGAATTTCTGGTGCACGTTGTGCTTTTCTGGAAGCACGTTTCACTTTTTTGGTGCCATGCTGTGCTTTTATGGAGAACGTTGCACTTTGTACAGTGAATTTGTGTTTTATGCATTGGAGGTCATGAGTGATTTCAAAATGTTTCTTCATCACTGCTACAGTCTTCACATGGTTGCAAACAAGTAAGTAAATCCATTTGCCCCAAATTTCATCAGTTCTTTCATGATTATGGTCAAGGAGTAATTCATCCCTCCATTGTTGTGCTTTTCTCAAAATCATTACGCTTTATGGTGTACATTTTTTTGCTAGCCTACAAACCCTAGGCTCCTTACCCTAAGTACTTTACATCTAAAATAATTCCTAAATCCCCTACACCCTTCCCTAAATTTTCCCACACCTATCCCAACTCCCTAACCCCATCATCACATTCCCTTTTCCTTCCCCCTCTCCCCTAGGGTTTATATAAAACTAAACATCATGGAGGAAGAGAGAAATACCTACAAAAAAGGAGGGAGAATCTCAAGGTTTGAGACATCAGACACTAGTGAGTTGATGTCATCATCCCTAGCATTCAAATGCTTCCAACATGTGGGTTGTTATGAGTTTTGTGAAATGGTCCAAAGAGTGCAAAGCCATCCAGATTTGACCATGATATTCATCACAAACCTCCAGAAAGACCAAGTCACCATTACCGGGGTTAATTTCACCATTTCAATAGATATTATTGCAGCATCAACAGGGATACCTAATGTAGGTGAAAAGTAGTTCAAAACTCAGTAATTGGATGCCCAGTTGTATCAACCTTACCTCAAAGCATCATACAAAGATAACGTCAAGAAAATATTCCCTTTTGGTCAGCTACTTGATAGGTTTTCTCTCATGATGAAAATCATAATGAATTATTTCATTTGTGAGGGAATATTCTCCAAGATATACAACTACCACATCATATTACTAATGCATTTCACTAGGGCTAAGCTTCTCAACATTCCCTATTATTTGTATAGGATCATTGACAAGATGGCCTACAAGGTACAACACAGAGAATATGAGCTCTAAATGAACAGTCTTTTCCATCACTCACTTATCAAAATCATTGTCCTTCACCATATCAAACAGATTAACATTGCATGGGAAATGTTTATTGAGGCAAAGGTCTTCACAACTCCATCCAACCAGTGTGCTACCCCTATTCCACCATCAGCACCAGCTAGACAAAAAGAGGTTGGGTCATCTATAAGGGCTACAATTAAGAAGAGGAAAAAAGGTCAAAGAGTTCACAACTTATCATAAATGAAATAGGAAAGTATTTTCTCAAGAAAATTGTGGAAGGGGTCTTGCCTTCTACATCAGCAAAGCAGGGATATTATAAGCAGCAAGAGACATTTTTCCAAGAGAAGAAGCCCTTCACCATGACATTGATATGGTGAACTTGGAGTCCCAATATGAACAAGAAACCCTAAACCTAGTCATCAAAGAAAAATATGTCAAAATTAGAGAGCTACAAGACAATTTGGCAAGATCGAAGTTTGTTATCTCCTTCCTTCAGCAAGAGAACAAACAGTTAAAGGAAAAGAAAATACTCTTGGGAAAGGACCTATTTAAAGCTAAGAGGAAAGAATTGAAATGCAAAGAAATGATTGAGCATGATGAGACTGAGGAGCATGAAGAAAATATAGCAAGGAGAATATCAAGAACAAGAAGCCTAAAAAGAGCATTGGAGATGGAAAGACAATAGGAGGCACTTCTTGTAGAGGAACTCACTTTTGAGGAGAAGATTTCCATGGAAATTAATGAAGATAGGGAATTTTGGCTTGATAAAGTAAATGACCACCTGGAGAAGCTCCCTTAAAAAGCTAACAGGGATAATAAGATGATGAGGCACATGGCCCACCACTACTACACTAGAAACAAGGTTTGGAATATGAAATACAAGCAAATGAAAAACAAGATAAAAGAAACCCTAATCACCAAGAAGAAGAGGGCCAAAGTCCATTGGCTAGCTGATGCATCATTGATTGCATAGAAAACCTAATTTGGACCTTGTACATCAATTTTGAAAGTTTTGAAGAAGTTTTTTGGCATTTTTGACATTTTGGCCACATTTTACTGGCTTTTGCATAGTCATACTGCAAAAAACGCAACGTGGGCCACGCTACGCTTTTTCTGGATGCATCCAAATGATGCAAACTCGATTGTGATGGATAGATATTGGCTTATACATCACATTTTGACTCCTAGAAATCATAAATCTCAGTTTTTGAAAGGTGGAAAAGCTAAAAAAAACATCATAAAAAACACCTTTCTGCTATTTTTTCAGCCACACACTGTGCTTTTTGACCAGTTTTGGAAAACGTGGTTTTTAAGGGGCTTAACTCCATAATTTTCAGTGCTTAAGGACATTTTGGACAACCAGACAGAAAAATATTTCCAATGAGCTATCCTGATATCAATTTGGACTTTAGAAAGACAGTCAAAGGTCAGCTTGAATATCATGTTGCGCTTTTATCAAGAACACGTTGCGCTATTTCCAGTTTGCCTGTTATCTTCATAATTTCGAGTTTTTCTCAATTGCATGATAAATTTCATGAAATTATATTGATTTAAATTTTTAAATGAGATTTAATTATGTCTATTATAGTTACTAAAGGTATATACATCAAGTAAATTTGTATTTTTAGGTCAAGTGAATCAATTTCACCAAAAAGGGAGAGTTTTTTGATCTCCCTAGTCATTAGGGTTCTAGTTGAGGATTTTGGGGAACAGCTCCACAAGTCATGGATTCAACCCCTGAGAGTGGGAGAATTTTTTTTTGGTCTATATATTTCATTTTATTTTCCATTGGAAGGGTTGGATGTTGTGTAATTTAGATTTGGAACACTAGTGTATTCAGTTATTTTGGCAGGAACTAATAGATAGAGTTTGCAGTTATTGTGGTGGGATTCATGTGGTATGTGTTTCAGCACTATTACCTCTTATGTTTTCATAAGTTTGAAATTATTTTACCTTCCATATTCATTGACATTTCTTATGTGATTGATTTCTAAGTTTGATAAGCAGAATTCATTATTTTGATGCTCTGATTTTGAGAAATTATCATAGTTATGTTTCACTTTCTTCTTATATAAGCGAATTCATAATTCCTATGCTTGTTTGGAAACCCTTTCAGTCTATCACATTCACCATGATACCTTAAAGTGATAAATTGTGTTCCTACCTTTCCCCATCACATCTTTACAAGTCTGATTTTAAGTGCCCTGACCTAGTCTTTCCTAGACCTAATTTACCATCCATCACCAATTCCAAATTAATTAAACCCTAATATGCATACCTAGCCTAAAATATTCATGATCCACCAAATTTGGCTATAAATCTCATTGAGAGAGCCCTCTCAACCTATTAGGGCTAGATACTAGGTCAAAGTGGTATGTGGTCACCTCTCCTAGTCTCCTTCTCAGCCTTCGGAGATCCGGTGGAGTGCTAACACTATCCTCAAGCTAATGACCAAGTAGAAGCCGTCAATCGTACTTTGAAAATGATGTTGTCATAGATGGTAGGAAAACATAAATCCAACTAGAACCTCATGCTATTTTCCACTTTGTGGGCATATCGAACCTCTGTCAATTTTTTCATTGGCTTCACTTGGCTTCAATTAGTTTATGGGGTTGAGTCATTTCTCCCTATCCAGTGTGAAATATCTTCTCTTAAACTATTTTTCGAGTTACTCCTTGAAACCTCAGTTAATAAATAACGTCTATTAAAATGTACCCATCTCAATGATCAACGCCTTCTCCCCCTGGTCAATAATGAAATTCATAAGAAATGTGTTAAGGCCCAATATGATAAATTCGTCCAACCTTGTTCCTTTTCTGAGGGTGATTTGGTTTTGGTCTAGGACCAAGACCATGATAATTTAGGGGTTGGTAAACTCAAACCCATGTGGAATTGTCCCTACATTGTTACACGTGTTCTCAAGAAAGGGGCTTATGAGTTGGTATATTATGAAGGGAATCCATTGTCAAAGCCTCATAATGGGCTTTATCAGAAACACTACTATGCTTAGTATCTTCACATGGTCGCTTCTATATTATGTATATAGGTGTGAGTGTGTTCATTGTACTTGCTTATCATTACCCCGGTATCTTTTGTGTAATTCCTGTGTCTAGTATTTGTTGTAAAAATGTCAACACCCTCATTTCCTTATAGAGGCTTTGTCGATTGTGCAATCCATTACACTCAAAATGTTGCTTTTGCTGCTCGGGTCCTCTTTTCACTCACTGGTGAGATTATGAGTTATGGAGGTGTTTGTATTCACCCCATCACCAAAAACATGGTTGAGTATAGTGTTTTCATCGAGCTCTTGACATCTGCATTAAAACATAATGTTATTAGTAACTATGTACTCTAGTTAAAAAAACTCAAAAAATCAAAAATTACAAAACAAAAGATCAAAAATGTATTTTACCTTTCCAATAAAAACCTTCATCAGGGGAAGACTATGTTAGTATCTCCCACGAAGTCCACCCCCCCATATGGGTAATCATCCACTGGCTTTATATTTTCTCTTATCCATCTCCATTACGTGTTTTTGTGCCTTCCATGAACATGCACTCATTCATCTCGTGGCAAATCATGACCCCATATACACATATGGGGTTTTCCTTCCAGTGGAGAAGTTATATAATCCAATGTTTGGGGCCTCGTCTTAGAAATCTTCTCAAAAAATAATTTCACAAGTAAACTCCCATACCTGCAAGTGTTACTCCTCCCCCTCTTGAGCCTGGTAAGTTTGTCCTTCACACAGGCCACCATCCCTTCACACCAGTTAAACAGGGTAGGTTCCATACTTCGTAAACATAACTCCAGTTGTGCCACTATTACTGCATGAGGTGCCACTGACCCTGCTACTCGAACCACTTTGTAGGCTATAGTACGAAGGGTTAAATCATGTATATCCTCTCTGAGGATCTTCTTTTTTTCTTCCCTTGCGACCACCCTACATTGGGCAGCTCTCATGCTTTGGATTGTCTCTTGTGAGTGGCTGCGCACCCCTGTCAACACCACTGGAGCCCCCCGCCTTGATAAATTGGTGAGGAAGTAGATGTATGATGTTTCTATGGTGAAAATATCTTGCCCAACAATGAAGTGTTGTGTGTCCACATCCCACCACCACACAATGCATAACAAAATATAGTCTTGGCTTTCCATGTTTGGGACCCTAAAGAAATTCAGAAATCCACAATCTCTCATGGCATTGATGGTTGGCCTATGATCCATGGGTTGAATTGTATTCTCAGAATGTTGCCTCTCCCTCCATTCCCATACCATGGTTGCCCCTACACCCATATCACAAATATCAGTCACTGTCATTTTTATAGGAAAACATAGAGCTCTTAAATAAAAATTTAAAAATTCCATATTATGTCCCTGGGTCGCAGCCTTAACACAAGTAGCCCGCAACCCGAGCCATTGGCTACCCTTGGCAAGCCTGCAGCTGAGCTTTCTGGGCTGCCCGTTGCCCATACCAAGCCCACATCAAGGGAGGTTTTCCCTTTGCTATCACATTCCACTACTTTCTAAACTCAGTGATTCAACCTCTGCATGCGTAAATGACTAAGAGGGAAGGAATTTACCACTTACTTTCTTGAGATGATCGCTTGCTTCTTTTTGCTCCTCCTTGCTCCTTCACAATGAGTCAATAGAGAGGTATGAGTTTATTTTATCACCCTTTTTGGCATCTTTTGGACACATTCCAGCATATTCCTTTTTTAATATTTGGGTCCTAGTGGGTTTTTGATCTTTATGATCTCTTTTGAGTCTATCTTTTGTAGGAGGACTTGGGAGTCACTTTTGATTTTATATTGTGGGGATAATTTTTCATTACATCGAACCGCAGGTATGATCTTTTACTGGCATATAGGGGTAGGTCATTTTGGTTTATTTTTCATTTTGATCGTCGGCACTATTTATGCCTTACTTCCGACCCCGTCAAACTGTGACTTTTGAAACTTTCTATATGCATTTCATAGCTTGGAAGTAGAACTTACCCGATCATGGATACTCTAGTTAGCACCTTATTGTTGTCTCGGTGTCCATGCAGTCATTTTTTATCACTTTCAGAATTCCTCCTTTTGACCCGCCATGACTTTGAATTTGAGCCTCGTGTCCTCTTCTTTGTCTCTTTTTTGGCCATACCCCAGGAGGATTCCACACTCTATACTTGTGGTTGCCACTTTTATGAGCCTACTTCTACAAATTGCCTTGGATTCTCTATTTCATCCTCATCATCTACTCAGTGTACCATTTTCACTCACTTGATGTTTTACCATGTCTTGGATGAACCGCTGCAATGAGTGGTCCTATTACCAACCTTGTTTCCACATTATGTCATGAGAAGTTCCACCATTATCAAAACTTGTTGCTACCTTTTATACCACTCATTCCTAGGAGGAGTTTTATTTAAGCTCTTTTCAGACTCCTTAACTTATAAAATGTAGCCGAGTGAACTTGTCTACTTCACGCTCATAAAATTACCTAAAGTGTCATCTACCCAGTATAATTTTAACCCTTTTCTAGACGTGGATAGACTAGTTATGAAAAATGAATACCCTAGTCTACTATTTCTAGGAGGTCTCCACTTTTGTACTTTTATCTATTTTTCAGGATTGGGGGACATCTTTACAAAAAAGTAACTTACAAAAAGAGAAGGGAGGGAACATCTATCTTCATTTTTCATCCATTTTCAATGTCAGTTGCATCACCCATGAACACGGCACATGTCTATTTCATTATATTACAGTTGGGCTTTAGCTTGCCTAAGATCTGTACCATCCATATGATTCTTTTTACTCCTCTGACGGGTTACTCTTCCAGTCATATGGATCATGCATCGTTGCATGATATCACATGGTGCTCATTGAGTCATGATGCCAGGTCACTCTTGTGTCATTTCGTTATGTGTTCAAGGAAAGTTTCAACCTGTGTCGACCATCTGCAGTAGCCTATTGACCATTTTGAGTCGGCCATCCCAGTGTCAGTTATACTTCATCGCTTCATGACTTCATACATACATCACATCATCTTGTTATGTTCCATGTCGATTGATGGGGGATACATTAAGGCCATCCTTCGACGGATCTTCTCTTGTCAAATTCAACTCATTATCTAGGAGCTTGATCTAGGAACCGGTAGTACCTTGGAGCTTGCAGTTCTTAGTGGCAGGCTTCCTCACGATCGACAGTGGGTTTACATCATTGGCTCCTGATTGGTCGAGTTTCCTGGTGTTTGAAATCATATAATTCAACCACACTTAATGGATCGTAATAGGTACCTTGGGGTCCATATTCCTCATTGGTGGATTACCTAGCGTTTGTTACTAGTTTACCTCATTGGCTGGTAACCAAGTGGTCTCTACCATTGCTCAAATTTAGCTCATCTATTCGCATGTGTATATTTGTACCATCGGGGTTATGATGAAGACCCTAGATTAGGGCCATCCCACTCATCAAATGCTACCCTTCCCAAGCTGCATTGGAGTTATATGTACTTTGAGGGCTATCTAGGAAACTTCTCTGTCTATCATGTGTCCATAGTCCCATTGATGTATACTGTGACATAGATCCATGATTTGTTTTAGTGACTATTATCTTTCCATTAAGTCACATAGATCCATGATTTTTTTTAGTGGCTATGCTCTTTCCATTGAATCACATAGATACACCATGTATGTTTTTCGTGGCCATGTCTTAGTCATTTACATCATGGATCTGTAGTGTATGTTTGGTGGCCATGTTCAGTATTTTCTTATGACCAAGCATGGCTATGCCCACCTCGGGGATGTTATCTTCACGACTGAGACCTCTACTTCAGTGTTTTCTAATTTTTGATCCTGGATCTATTTCCCCACTACCACTAACACCTATGATTTTTCTTATAATGAATTTCAAACATCAGCTACTCATTATGACCTCATACATGAGGGGGCATCTTTTATTATCATATTTTACTATCTCTATATCACTGACCCCTGGCCCTCACTAATTGATGAGTTTTCCCTAGCAGGAGAGGCTTGTTTTCCCAGTTTTGACCCAGATTTGTAGGTTAGCAGGCTTATGCCCATGGTCCAGGGGCTTGAGCCTCTACCAGGGCCTCTTGTACTCGTGACTCAGGCCCTAATCCACTAGTTTGGAGCTTGCAGTCCAGGGAACCTTCCAGATTCACTGAGTCCTTAGGAGATGAGCTCGATTACTCACCCATTTGAGTTGGCCAGGACTGACCCATTAGAATTTTCCTTAACTTACTGTCATCCTCAGCGTCTAAATTCATCCTCAAGATACCTGTCATTCACCTATTTATGCTGGATCATTGAGAGGGTTAGGCTAGTTCCAATTCCAGAGAGAGTGATTTTTAGAGAGTCATGTTTTTGTTGAGATATTGACACCCCATTGCTATCTTTTCATTATCTTAAGAGCTTGTGAGGTCTCATGCTATAGAAGATCGATTTTCATATTCTCATCTAGTGGGGAAACTCAGCTGAATTACAGAGAGGAGAAGTTGAAAGATAGGTATTGAAACGAAATCTTTTATATTAATGAAGATCCATTTTCCCTTCCTGTATATGATTGTATATTGTAATAATTTTATGTTATCATTTATCTAACGATATTATGAGGAAGATCCTTTGTCATCTTTGTATGTTCATGATTGTGTGAAGGTATTGAGATTGAAGGCAGATCGGATAAATCGCTTGTGTGGAGCGCAATCAAGCGGCACGAACTTGAGATCCATCACCAACCTGTGAGGTGGCAAGGTAGATTCTTCTTCCTCATGGTATTAGAACGATTTAATTATTGCTTGTAGATGATGAGGGATTGGGAATATTGAATGTATTTTTCACTGTGCTTGTGTCTTTCTAGTTATCTAACAGACACTAGATCACGGGAAAGCAGCTCATTACAGTTTTTTATACAACACAGAGAATCAATGGATAAACTCTATGAAGAGAAGAATCCATGGATGCATCTCCAAAGCTAGGTATTGATGAAAATTGATGAGTGCATTGATTTACTAAAGAATGTGTCAGCTATAAAATTCAAGGAAGTCAGCATTATCACTCGGGAACCGGCCATTGGAATAGAGCACATGAAGGTTAAAGTAGAAGCGTAAGAGGAAGCATAGAAAAATTTGCTGAAGGTTGTGATTGAGAAGCTAGCTTAAAAGAAGGAGGACTGAGTGGCTCGGGACAAGCCACATTTATGTGTTGTGGGCCTGTTGGAGCCAAGAAAAAAAATAAAAATAATTTTTTTTAACTATGGGGCAGCGCAGGATGATTGAAGAGCGTGAGAAGTATGGATGAGGCGCAACATAGGGTTAGAGAAAGAGGTAATGCATGACATAGATGGAAGTTGCATAGGAAGGAGGTATTGGCACCTGAGGAGAGGAGATGCATGCCAGGAAATATCAATGGTTGGGATTTTGTAGCAAGATGGAGCCGACAATGGGTGTCATGGCAGGAAGGAAGTTATAGATATTTTGTAGGAGAAGGAGGAATGGCAAAGTGGAGCAGTTCAATAGGAATATATTTCAAAGGTTCGTTAGTACACGTGGTACAGTTAGGAGACGGTATTAGGAAATATCCCAACGACCTCTGGGATAGCTATGGTGATCAGGTAGAGGGACGATATGATTCGAAGGGCTTCTATGTGAGGATAAAAAGGAATGTCGAAGACAGAACATAGGTTAGACAAAGGATGGAGGAATTGGAAATTTAGAACCTCTTATTGATTATATTATGTCTATGTCTATCTTTTCATCGTTGTAGGAATGTATGTTAGATTTTTTGGCTATTAGGTAGCCTTGTATGCATATATCTATATTTGGGCTTTACACTGTGAGTTTTTTCCTATCTGTGCATGGGATTTATTTTAAAGTTTGGTGAGCCTGTTGTTTTCATGATTGTAACTCAACGCATAGTTCCTTTTTTGTTTATAATAATATAATTAGTTGGATGGTTGAGTTTCCCCCTATATTTCGTGTGGATGTATGAATATCTGATGTTGTTTATGTTGTAAATGATTGCTATGTGCTGACTAGTTTATAATATTTTTTAATGCTTGTAAATGTGTTTAATGGTTTGGATGTTATGAGCCATTTAATGTTAATAGATAATTTTGTCCGTTTGTAAGAGGAACTAATTTTGGACATTGTCGATATAACCATTAATGGTTGAAATCATAACGTACTGTGACTTTCCGCATGCTATATTTTTTGACTTGTTCATTGTCTGGTGAGTTGAGGGGCTTAAAGCACTACACAATACTAGGATGATGGTGAGGCGCTTGTCAGGATGAAGTCCAACATCATAGGATACAAAAATTCACGTTAGACTATGGAAACCTAGTTCTGACAGTCACCCATTAGCATCTCGGGTGATATTTCACCCACTTCATGGGTGTTACTGAAAGGATCGATGCTCAGTGGGTTTTTGGTTGCCACTGCATAGAAAATATTGGGTATATCATAATCTTGTATGTCAACAATAGACATGAGAAAATCCTCCGTATTTGCGAAGAGTGGAAGATTGCACATAGTGATGGATTCCTTTGTAGATGGTAGCAACTTTTTTCTCTCATAATGTGGGGGGCTTGCTAACAACTTATGCAGAGATGAGCATGTATCATATTGGTTTGGTCAACCCTCTTATATTATTACGAGTTTGTCGTGTTGATAATTATTCTGGAACCTTTGATGAAGCTATTAGAAAATGCATCCTTCGGTCATGAGAATATGTTAAGAGAGGAAATTTCACTACTTCCCAAGAATTTCGAGTTCACCTAGATGAGTTGCCATCAATTTCCCAAGGAATATTAGGGTAAGATCCACGATATAAAGTTTGACCATACAACCAGGTATTTGGTGCAAAAGACAACACTTTCATGACAATCCTTCACATGTTTCATCCTCCTCCTTTAGGTCTTAATGACAAAACCCAAGTTCGAGTGTTCCCATCCATGATGAAACAGCACTTGAGCACCTGACTATTCATTTCTCCATCACTAACACCAAAACATCAAATGTTGTTAAAACTCAACACATTAAAATTGTGTAAGCTTGGAAAAACATATTTAGTAGATACTTTCTCTCTCAAACATTTATATTGATCCAAACTTCGATAGAACCAATCGAAATTGATTGTTTGGTTAAGCCATAGGCCCTAAGATGGGGCGACAACTCCTTGGACACATTGGTCATTCATCATTGTAAACCGAAACAACGATAAAAACCTATTCTTAGAAAACTTTTGACTTCACTCTTCTTTGTCAACCTAAGATTCTATTTGTAATGTATACATGTGACACATACCTACAATGCATACAATTTATTCCAGCATTTGATGCTATACCAACCTCTTATTAATGCAATATCTTTGTCACTCTTCAATGAGTATTATTTGATTTAGAATCAAGTTGGGATCCATATAACACACCTCTGACATGTAACGTTCATTGAATATATGTCTGCTTCAGGTCTGACTCACGTCAATTTCACCATAGACTAAATTGTAATTATACTGTCACTTCTGAGAATTGTAACGCATGTCTCCAAACTATCTTGTAGCTCTTTGTTAAACACAATCACTGCTATAATGTTAACATTAAAGTCTCCCTATTTTGTAAAGGGTCTGCTCACATCTCGCCTATCTCTAGTCAAGCAACTCTTGAAGTAAAATATTTCTCTTGGAACTGATACATATGGCAAGATCGAATACTATCCTATTAGCGACTGTTGGGGTTCCCATGTTTTGGCCAGATTGGCAAGACCAAAAGATGAGACAACATCATAACCACTTTGGGATCCTAGGATCTAGCCCTCCTAGATCCGGAGAGGGATCTCTCCATAAATACAAAGAACGATATATCTTTGAAAGCTCAAAATTAGGTATTAGGCTAGTTATGAAGCACCGGGGGGGGGGGTAAATGATTTGGTTGGTTGGTTTTTGGCTTGGTCAGAGATCATAGACTGAGAAGGTGATGGAAGGAAAGGAGCAGAGTAATAGGACGTTTCGGAAAAAGAGGATAGGTTAGCAATGTGGCATCCATTGGGCTATGGAGTCATGAAAGGAGATTACTTGCAAACCAGTAGCCAAGGATTTCAGAGGGAAAGTCATCTATACTAAAGGATCTTTTAGATAGATGGTGGAATGGAACATTAAGGATTGAAAGTGAAAGAAGGAAATCAACCAATTTCTGTTTATAGATCAGGTCAAAGGTCATTTAGCTCCAGGCCTGCTTGGACATACTCAAAGGAAGCTTTCAATAAAGTCACAAGGGGGAAGCTTGTAGATCGGACCAGAGGTCATTTAACTCTAGGTCTGCTTTAGCATGCTCCAAGGGAAAAACAGAGATAAGTTTAAATAGAGCCAGGGTCTATAGATCAGAGAAGGAATTTGAACCTTCAATGCTTTGACACCGGCAGGAAACATCCGAGTAGCAAACCCCAAATTCACACATCAGCTAGCAGGAAATAGCATCTGCTACACTGGTTAAACCACATGAATTTACTCTTAGATTCACTATCAAAATAAAACATTAAAGGCAGGGAGAGCAGAAACATAGGGTACCTAACAAGGGTAAATCCTATGCTAGATTTCTGATGCAAGCCAGAAGAAATGAACAACATGAAAAATGTAATGAACAATGCGATAAGAAAACATCACCCATAGTAATAGACCAAGATCCAAAGAAATTGCTTGTTCAATTGATGTGCAAACCAGTCACATACACTGAGCTCAATGGCTAATACAGTCCAAACTTACTCCTCCCAGCCTACTACATTACAAACTACTCTGCTATTCCCTCCCAAGACTGTTCTAACAGTCAAAATTAATCCCTCTAATAGCAACAGCAACAACCGAACAACAACCCTTACAATATGTTCTTGGGGATTTTTATAGGAGAATGAGTGAAAGCGGGAGTAGATGTACATTTAATTTGTTTCATTAAGACAGAATGGCGAAAGCGTTCACGCCCATACTGCTTAATGGCTCTGCAGTGCTGTGTGTACTTTGTAGGCTGCTTGGGGAGTCTTTGTCAGGTCGAGATTGGCCTTCGATGTTTCTTTGGAGTCCTTTCTGGCTGTAAGGCCCTCTGTTCTGTCTTCTGAAGCAGTTAAGTTGACTGAAAGGTCTTAAGTTCTCCATGCTTCCATAACTGCGGTCCTGACAGTCTTTAAAAATTTTTTGTCAAAGTAATTAATTGTTTCTAGGCTCGAGGAGGCATGGAGACTGTTGTAGGAAGGTGTACCTCTGAAGAAAATGCGTTCTGCTATTATGTAGGGATGATATGACTTGATGGTGCACTCTTTAGTCTTCAAATTGTGCCTTAATCCTTTGAACATGGGATTAGCACATTAAATCTTCAATTACAGGCTTAAATCCCTCAAATCCATCTCTGCTGCTTCACTTGGCCGCTATAATGGCCTCTCTGTGTTTTGAATTGCAAAGGATGTGATTATGGAGATAGAGCAAAACTTCCACTCTATAAAACCTGCAACCATGAAACAAACCAATCATAAAATCCAGAGGCGGCAGAAGCAATGTTGTGGAGGTCTGGAGGAATGGTGACGTGAGTGTGGAAACAGTGGATGCAACGGACAGTGGTGGAGAAATAACACTCTAGTGCTAAAGCACCAAAGCTTAAACCTTGGGAAAATACAATGGAAAACACAAAAAATGAGAGAAGCAGAGCTTATGATGTGGGACCCGGCATGGTCGAAGGGTGATTAACTGCAGACCGTTAGATCATAAAAAGATCAATGGCGGAGATCGCGTCGGAGGATCGCAATCACAAAGGGCGGAGGGTGGCATCATTTGAAAATTGTGATTGTGATTGGAGCGGTGATGCGATTATGTGACTGCCTTATGATCTAGAGACAGATCGACAGCTCTTATGAAATAAGTGGGGAAAAAGGGAAAAGGCGATGAGCGCAATGCGATTAGCGCCGGGCCGTCGGATCGGTGAAGGATCAACGACTCAGATTTGATAAAAGGGAAATGGCGGAGGGTGAAATGGGCGGGTGTGATTGAACAACCGCCGTCGATCTAGAGACATATCGATGGCTCACACATAATCGGAGGAGTGGATGGATAGGAGTGATGGGCGCACTCTGATTAGCGTTAGGCCGTTGGATCTCAAGAGATCGATGGCTCGGATCGCGGTGGGCCATTATAACAATATTTCAATCACATCGGAAGCTTTTGAATTTGCAAAGGATTGCACTCCTCTCCGCCTTTCTGATTGCGATTAGCGCCCAAGCCACTAGCGCTTGGTCTTAGCGCTGGGATTTATGGAGGGGAAGTGGTTAAGGGGCTGGCTGGAAGGGGCTAAGCCTACATATCTAAAACAGATGGTTTTTGGCCCATTTTAAATGCATTTTAAGGCCAAAAAAAGGGGTAACGGTAGAGAGGAAGAAAAGGTCATGAAATAGAGGCTAAGTGGGGAATTAGAAGGGGAGAAAAGGTGATGAAATAGAGGCTAAGTGGGGATGAAATAAGAGGGAAAAAGGCCTTTCGGGTAATTTCTTCACAAACAGAGAGGCTTTTAAACTGGGAACAGCAGTGAGGATTTATCAAAGGACAAAGGCACAAGGAGGCTTCAAGGATGATGTGTTTTCAGAGGAAATGCATTCCTTGAAGGCTCAAAACATTTTAGCCCCCTGTTTGCTTGTCAAAAAATTCGTAGGGGGCTAACAGTGGCTCCACATGGGGATGGCTTCTTCTTGGAGTCAAGAATACAGAAGATAAATCTTTGAGGTAGGCCAGATGCCTGGTACTTGACTCATTCTTTTCTTCTCTTGGATCAGCTGCCACAAATCACGAAGACATCATATCAGTAGTCAAATTCTCCCAAACAACTACCTACCCACACTATAGTCCTAACATTTTTTCTTTTGGGTGCATTTGGACTAGCAGACCCTTTACATCATCAATTTTTACAAACAAGAAAATAAACCTATTCTACCTCTACCCTTATTACTCCATGAGACCAGATTAAACTATTGGTCTCATAGTTTCTCTACCTAAACTATACCTACTAGGATCAAACTGTCTAGCAAATTTCTTCACTACATTCTAAGACAGAAATTGAAAAACAGTCAAGCCAGGATTAGACTGTCTGGCTTGCTGGACTTTGCAGAAATTAAAAACAACTAGCTACATGCTCACAGGTGAGCTTTATTGAGCTTTCCTACCTACCCTACTCTAACTAGACTATTTACAAGTCTAGCTTACAAACATTTTCTTCCAATGCAACCAGTCCATCAAGTGATCCCATGACTGGTCTTTCTTGCTCAACTCTTTGAGCACGCTAGATAGGTAGGGCTTCTCCCACTCTTTTTGTTCCACAACAGCAGCTACAAAAAAATTTCTTTCTTTCCGCAACATGCTTCTCAAAAATACCCTTGATCCTTCTTCAGATGTTGGTAAGAAATGGACATAAGGATCATGAAATGATACCTGGTTATGGATATCTGGCAGGCAGGCTTCAACTAGGATTTCTTCTTCTTCCACTGGATCAAGAACAAGACTCTCTTGAGAAAGAGAATCTCCCTCATCTTCTTCATTTTCTGAACCAGAGGACTCATCATATATGGCAGTGTTGTCCTCTTGGTGCTTCGAGATGTTCTGTTCTGATGTGCTGAGCTCTGTGAAAAGATCTATGTATTCTTGAGCAGTGGTTTGTTCCATTACTTCCTCTTTTTCAAGAGAAGGCTCGTTATTTTCATCTTGCTCAAGAATCTCTTCTTTTCTTTCCTCCTCATCCTCTAAAAGGAAATATTGTTGCCCTCTATTCTCATGACACTCATCACTGATGCTTTCATAACTTTCCCCATCAGTGTCATAGATAGGCTGAATGGGTTCACTACTTCTCTAGAGTTGTTGGCCCTGGCTTTCCTCCCATGAAACTACTGATGATGGCTCTGTGAACTCAGATTTTCTCTGGAAACAATCATCATCAAATAGATCATAACTAGGAAAGTCATAATCGTAAGCAATGTCACCAACCAAACCTGTCAGACTCTCAGCAGGTCTTTCTTCATTCTGATTCTCAGAGGAGCTTTCTGGATCTATACAATCACACTCAGGAGATGAATGAGAAGGAGTGTGTGTTCTATAAAATATTTCTGAGGTGGACCGCTGGTTTAATATCTGATCAATCTCTTCTTCTATCAAAAGAGGGGTTTCCCTTTCATCATGGACAGAAGAACAACAATCCTCTTTCCCTTGTATTAGCTGATTTGAAGGTGAGATGTTTTCTTGAGCCTCTTCTCCCACATTAGATTCTGCCTCTTCCACGTGTTCTCTTGTTTCCTCAAAGCAGCGTTCCCTATTAGCTTTTGCTATTAGGTCCTGATGTTCTCTAGTCAGCGTAACACAAGACATGGGTAAGAAATCAGGCAGTTCCTGATCACTTTCCTCTTCATCTTCTATAGATTCTTGAGCATCATATATGTCTTGCTCATCTTCTCGGTCTTGAGTTTGTTCTTGTTCTAGAAGAGTCATGGGTTGTTCTAAATAATCATCATTTGCATTTATATTAGCCATATACATCTCCAGCACTTTACCAAATATTTCTTCTATTCCATTGAGTTGGTCATACAAAGCATCAAGCTTCATATCCCTGTCCATGTCTATATTCATGTTTTTGCAAAGAAGGCTATTGTGTCTTCTCAACCAGTTTAGAGCCCTCCACCAGTGGAGTCATTAGGTCTTTGGATTACAGGGAGTGTGGAGTCGCCATTATGTTATAGTCCGTAGTCTCCACCCCTCTATTGGTATCTATGTTTTCTGATTTTGGCTCTCCCAAGGATTCATCGTTGCAGAAGATAAAGGAGTCCAGGTCTGTGTGTACAGAGTACAGAGGAGAATTTTCAGGGTTTTCATGGCTACTAACCAGGAATTTCATTTGTGCCTCTCGGTACAGTCTTCTAAGTTGGCTAAAAACATGGATTGTGGCATATGCCCCATCCATCTGCATTGTACCTTGCAGCTTGGCTCCACAGGACCTTGAAAATAGCATACCATACTTAGGTGGCACATCTACCACTACGACATCCATGACCATACATTTGGGATCTGGGTCAAGCTCACACATAAGTCTTTGATCAGGCCAAGGCACTTTACTCTGCTAGAGTCAAACGAATACAAATCTTTATAGGGGCGGGTTATCTCTAGGCCAAGCTTTTCCATAACCACCTTAGGCATTAAGTTGTGAAACGCTCCAGAATCATGCATTGCATTGTGAAGGATCTTATCATGGATATTGAGGCTGATATAGAAAGGGGGCACTACCCCTTATTGAAACTTCCCTTCTATCTTGGGACCAAACAGGAGGGTTGGTTGATCATCACTCAGATTGACCATGTCACTGTTCTCACCTAGATTTAATGCTTTCAAAATTTGGCCTTTATATGCATCCTGAGTGGCTAGCTCAGAGAGTGGTACAGAGATCTTAATTTTCGCAATCTCTCTCTCCAAATTGAAAGTGGACTGACTCTTTGGAATGCTCACCTTTGTTTTGTTAGCCACTGCCTTGGTGGCTAAATCAGTGTGCTGATTCCCGTTATGTACAGTGTTGGTGACAGTTTTATTAGGAGCACTAACTGCAGTGCTAGTGCTGCTAGATGGTTGGCTTTGTTTATTAGTGTTTTGGTTGTCTTTCTCTTTGTTTTTCCTAGAACTTTCAGCAGTTGATTTTTTGCTCTCGGCAGCTGCTTTAGAAGTTTTCTCAGGCCTTTTCTTGATAGTGATCTCAGAAGCTTTGGGTTTGGAATTGGCTAGGCTCTTTTTGCTCCTAAGTTCATAATGTTCTCTGACTTGCATGATAGCATTTTCAAATCCAAGTTTGTAATCCTCAGATTCTAATCTTTCCTCATCCCAATATGAGGGTGAGGGTTGATCTTCTTCTATGGAACAGTTATGGATTGAGTTTTCCACTTCGAACATATTTATTGTAGTTCCCTCAGATTCTTCTATGATTACCTCATCTTCATCAAGGAAGTTCTCTTGGAATGGGGGAATCACTTGATGATCCAAGTCTCTTTGTCTATTGGGCGTGTTATTGTTTCTTCTAAAGTTCTGGTTCTGGTTATGACTTTGGTTTCTGTTCTGGTTACTAACTGTGACAACCATTTTTTCCATCATTTGTTGCATCTTTTCCACATTTTTAGATATACGGTCTTAATTTGGATCAGATGTGGAAGCTACATTGTCATCTCTATATGTCACCCTTTTCTCAGCTCTCAATCTTGCTTTTTTCTCAAACAAATTTGCCTCTACACTCACTGCTCCCTTTTGCATGTCTTCCAGCATGTTGTAATCCCTCTCCCTAAGCTGGTAGGCCATATCATCATCAAAGCCTTCAGGGTAGTTCACTAGAGCCATACCTTGGGGAGGTTTCATGTGTGGAGGAAGAGCGTTATAAACGCTGTTAAACCTTGTAGAGTAGTCATGGACACTCTTGTTGGGTCTCAGTCTAGTCTCCTAAACTGAGCTCATTTAATTGTCAACCAGGATTTGTAAACTGCTGAAGTGAAGTGTACCATATGTACCTAGGTGCTTGTTTCCTAATGCGTTGTATGTAGTGTTTTGTGATTTTTTTGGTCTTTTATGTTGATTTATGATGTTGCAAAAGCTTGATAATGAATTTTTAAACAAATGACACAAACTAATCTTGAGAAATGATCACTAAATATGCAAATTCTCTACATAGACAGTGAACTAACTTACAATGATGCAATACTCTATCCTAAGCTTCTTCTATTCTATGACTAATTCCTAGTTCTATTCTGCAATTCAATTGAATATCACAGAACCTTTAATCAAAGAGTTATTGGTTTCTTTTTCAAATTAGTTCTTTTGAGGAAGAGCTCTGTTTATAAAATGATGAGGAGATTGCAGAGAGATTTCAGACCTTATAGTGATGTTGTCTTCTGTTCCTATGGCTATGGATCAGTTGTAGTTTTTAGAACAAGAAGATGTTTGTGAATAATGAAGGCTGTCTTGTTAATCCTAACAACTAAAGTAATTTATTGTGCAATGGATGACAATTTGAATATGAGATGCAAGTGTAATGAGTTAATCTAAGAATGAACCTAAGATGCTACTAAACTAGAACAATACTTGAACTATAAGTCATCATCAAACTTGAAACAAAGTGACTGAACATGATTTAAATGCAATGAAACTCCGGAGTTGTTCTAACTATACTAACATGCATTAATCTATGAAGTTACACAATCTGTTTGTTCATCATTAGTGATATTTTGGAAGAGTTCCTTCTTGTGGAAGAGGTAGAACAATTCTGACTGTGGACTTGTATGCAATTGAAAACAAATGAACTGAAAGAAAATGAAAAACTAAGTTACCACATCCATATCCTACTCGTCATTATGATGTCTTGGGCAAGCGTTTAAGAGCAAGATCAGAGGTGATACTTAGTACAAACAAACAACTAAATCTTTCATTATCACGGTCATGTCTTGAACTTCTTAAGGATGTATTGGAAGAATTTCTTCTTGTGGAAGAGTGATTAGAACAAGTGTAACTGTGATAGTGAATAGCAAAACTACAACTAATTCCTACAGTACTATAGCTATTCATCATTCATCATTATAATCTGTTGGAAGAATGTCTTCTTGTGGAAGAACTGGAATGAATATAACTACAGTAACTAGTTAAAACAAATACAAATTCAACTCCTAATCCTACAATACCATAGTCATTCAACATTCATCATTTTAATCTGTTGGAATAGTGTCTTCTTGTGGAAGAGCTAGAACGAATATGACTACAGTAGCTAGTTAAAACAACTACAAATTCAACCCCTATCCTACAATACCGTAGTCATTCAACATTCATCGTTTTAGTCTGTTGGAAGAGTGTCTTCTTATGGAAGAGCTAGAATGAATACGACTACAGTAGCTAAAACAAAACAACTACCAATTCAAATGCAAAACGTAAAGGCAGCTAGGAAAACTTATCTAATTTACGCAAAGGAAATCCGTGCAAGAGGCAGGGGCCCTCTACCACTTGATGGCATTCAACTTCAAATTAAATCACGCCTTCAGAATAACTTTGTCTGCTCCATTAACGATGCAATAGTTTGAACATAACACTCTGTGTCTTCAAGGACGTAACACAGAGTTTTTAAACAAAATCTAGCAGCAAATCTAATATAAAATCTCTAACTAAGCTCTCGGTCTACTCAAGAGTTTATAAAGCAAATGCAAGTAACAATAATTACAACAGTTTAGGAATAATGTCTTTCCTTTTCCGAATCATATTAGGAGTCTTCGAGGTGGCTACGTGAAGGAGAAAAGACATCTGGACTGAGACAGTCCTAGTAGGAGTCTTCCTTCATAAATGTGTTCCCACGTGCATAACCGTACCCAGAATCCATTTCTTCCTCCATGATGAGCAACAAACCATGTAGACAGGACGTGGATCATGCCCATATGCGGATTTCCTCAAGAGGCCACCTGGAACATACTCGAACATGAAGGTAGCTGCAGAATCGCCGGTTAGCTACGGAATGTCTGCATTCTGCAGCTAGTTCCGGTCAAAATGCTTAACAATGGAAAAAATCACAAAATTCAACAAGTCAGTCATGTAAACCATTCTAGAAGTAATTTTAACTATATTTATTGATCAATTGGGCTTAAGATAGAAATGGACAAGGGAAAATGAGGTAAAATGAGGTGAAGGAAAGCACAATTTTGAGGCTCAACATACCCCCACTGCTGTCTCTTTGCATGTCCTCATGCAAATTAGCCTATGAATTCAGAGGCTTCTGCAAGGACATCTAATCCCCTTCTTCTCCTTTGTCTGGAAGCTAGAGGTCTTCTGGGTTTCCTGATAACAAGTTTGAACTGAGGTTGGTGAGTGCCCTGATTAGCTTTTTGTTCCTTGTCTTCAACTTCTCATTGGTCCTCTCCACTTTGTCTATATGCAGGGATAAGGTTGAGTTCATATCAGTCTTGAGCTTGATTTGATCTTTGAGAATTTCATTCTCATTTTTGATGTGTCTATTCAGCAATTCCAACTCGTATCTATCCCTTCTTAATATATCAATTTCAGACAGTGGAGGACTGGGGGTTCTCTCTCTGCTTTCTGAAGCTGTCCTCTCTAAAGTTTCCACATAATCATAAATTTCCTGTTGAGCAGGATCAATTTCAGGGGTTCCTTCATAAAAATCTTCTTCATCATCCTCTTCGATGGGTGTTTCTTCATCTTCTATATTGATTACCCCTGTTTGTTTGATTGGTGTTTTCTTCAGTTTTCCCTTTAATCTGTGGCTTCTCCTAGGCTGAGAGGATCCCTCTCCTTTCTCTGTGACAGATTCCTTGATTATCTTTTCTTCCTTAAGTTGCCTCTTGATTCGAGTCAACTTCTCCAAAATGATTTCCTCACTGCTCTCTTGGACTGGTTTGTCAATTTCAACTTTTGAAGACCTCCATTTCCTACTTCTCTTTGTAGGCTGTGGTTCAGGTGATGGTTCTTTTGCTTCTTCAAAATGATTTCTTATTAAGAAATCATCCCATGTATCATTTTTTTTAGCTAGATGATGTTCAATCAATATTTTGACCAAACCATGATGATACATGGTTGTCTCTAAAAATTGAACTCTTCTCTGAACAAAGGAAGCCATCTTCTTCAGACTTTGAAGCAAGAAATATGGTAGGTTTAAGTCTTCTCCCAGAAAATGCATCATTAGTCTAATGTGGTAGACATAAAATGTCCCATATCTACCCTCACATGTAGCAAATTTTTGTAAAAGAAGTAGTATGTTTCTCCATTTGCTTTTCAATGCAGTACTGGGAATTCCTTTCTTGAATACACTAACATCCATATTTGGTGATTTTAAAATTTGTTTCCAGGAGTCATTGTGGAATTCCCTATTTTTAAACCATCTCTCCCCAATTCTGGACAATCCTGTAGCCTCTGCTATAAAAACTTCAGTGACAGTAAACTTGACATCCCCTATTTCAACTTCGGTTCCTTGAAAGGATCTGGCAAATGTTTTAGTGACTTCCTTATGGAAGCCATTAAATTTTTTCAAAAATTGAAGCCATCCTATTTGTTGTAACATTTCCTTGCATTGTGGGTAACCTTCTAAATATTTTGAACCCACAGGTTCAGTCCTTACAATTAAACCCATGATTTTTCAATATCAAATTAGCACTCTTCTACCCACAAAACAATGACTTTCACTTTCGAACTGAAATAGCTTCAAGCTCTAAATGAAAATGGCTTCAATTTTGGAATGACATACCTCTGATTGATAATAACAAATGCCTTTAAAACCTCGAACTTATATGCTTCTGTTGACAATTGAATGTCGGAGTTCTATGCCTTTGTTTGAAAATGAGAGCAGTTTCAAATTTCGAGCTGAAATGTCTTTGATTGAAAATGGCAGATGGCTTCAAATTTCTTTTCGTGCAATACCTCTGGCTCTTAGTAGCAAAAGACTTCAAATTCAACGCTGCAACATCTCTGTCTCTGGTAACATAGACTTCAACTCAACACTACAACGTCTCTGTCTCTGTAACACAGACTTCAACTCAATATTACAACGTCTCTGTCTCTGGTAGCAAAAATCTTCAAACTCAATCACTATAACACCTCTGTCTCTGGTAGCAAAAGACTTCAATTTTAACACCTCTGTCTTTTGATAACAACATACTTCTAACTCACACTGCTACAATTCTGAGTTTATAGTGAAAATGCTTCAAATTCCGTCCACAGTGATATGCTATCTGCCCACGGTATTAAGTGGCTTTGAGTCCTCACACTGTTATACTTCCAAATTTACCTCTTCTGCTCTGCTCTGCGTTTACAATGCTCAATGCTGTTCAAACTGATGTCCTTTAGCTCTGCTCCTGGTGATAATAATATCTCTGTCTTCGGAATGGAATACCGGCTACGGAATGAAGTTATGGCAAATGGTCACGGAATAGAGTAGTGGAGTGAGGTGGAGGGCTTGTATTAATGATTGAGGAGACGGCGGAGGATTTCACGACGGCAGAGGGAATCATCATCATTAAATGCTTTGGTTAAGAGACGTGGAAAATTCAAATGCTTTGGCCATTTCACCGCTTAAATGCTATCGGATATGAATTTTGAAATGGAAGATTTTAATACAAAGTATGTAGAGGGTTTGTTGGTTTTTGATCAATAAAACAATTAAAACAACCTTTCGAATAATCCACAACTAAACTATGCTAAACTTTTATGAAATTCCATCGTAATTTAAATTTGTTACCTCTGCCCTTTATTTGATGTTTTTGTAGCCTTTGTCTTCTCTGCTCATCTTTGGAGGAATCTTTCACAATTTTTCTTGATGTTTTTGATTCATGAATTCACTAGATCACTTTGTTGTAATTCTGATGTCTGATGGTTGATGCCTTCAGGGTTTATAGCTGCGAAAAGACTGTCGGGCTGCAGAAAGGCTGATCAGCTGCAGAATGTCCACTGAGCTGCAGAATGTTCCTGTAGAACACTTTAATCATGAAAATGGAATGTTTTTAGAGTATGGGTGAAATGTTATGTGGTATGAATGAAAATGGATGATGGATTATGATATGTATGAAGTGGATAATGGAATGGAATGGATTCAGTTCATGAAATGGAATGAAGGAACATAAGGGTTGTACTGCAGTTCATGACATATTTTATTCACTTACAGCAAGATATCAAATTCTGTGTTTTGACATGAAAATGAGATGAATGGAAGATGGAGTGAGATGAATGAGATGTGGAATGGAATGAAATATGAATGATGGATGAGATGGAGTATGGATGAATAAGTGAATGGAGTGAGATGAAATGAATCATAAGCACTATGGAACTGTACTTATGATTTTTTATAACAGCTGCTTATAAAAACAAAAATGGGAAAAGTTAGAGTGTCAGAGAGACTCTGATTTTCACCCTATCTTTTCTGTATAAACATGCCAATCAGTGATTGGTTTTCATGTTTATACCTTTATTTTATTTTTTTTATATATATATATATTTTTTTTTTCAAAAGATAAATGCTTCAGAAAATTTAATCAAGTTGATGAAGAAGAGAGACTCTTCTTCATTAACTTTACATCATTGTCTCCTTGGAACTTCTTGACAAACTCTTCTCTTGAGAGTGGCTTGTGGTATAGCTTCAGTCTATGGCCATTCACAAGAAAAGTGACCTCTTCTTCATCTATAGTTCTGATTTTTACCGCCCCATTATCAAAAATTCGAACAATTTCATATGGCCCAAGCCAATGTGTCTGAAATTTCCCTTGAAAATCTCTGAATTTTGAATCAAACAAGAGAGCCCAGTCACCCTCTTTGAATTTCTTCTCTTTGATGTACTTGTCATGCCATCTAGCCCTTTGTTGTTGGACTAGACTTGTTTTCTGAACTGCATCTTGTCTGATCTCATCCAATTCATTAATTTGCTCCAATCTATGCTTTTGTGCCTCCGTTAAATCAAGTCCTAGCTGAACTGCCATTTTGAAAGTTTGAATCTGGAACTCTATGGGAAACAAAACTTGCTTTCCATAAACAATTTCATAAGGAGTATGGCCTATTGTGTTTCTCCATGTAGTTCTATAGGCCCACAAGGCTTCAGGAAGCCTATCTACCCAATCTCTTCTATGTAAATGAACAATCTTTGTTAGGATTCCTTCAATGACCTTATTAGTAGATTCCAGTTGACCATTTGCTTGTGGATGATAAGGAGTAGTTTTTCTATGTCTGATTTTGTACTACTCCATCATTTGCTCCACTATCCTTGATGTAAATTGAGCTCCTTGATCTGTAACAATTTCCCTTGGGACACCAAAACGAGTAAAAATATCCTCAAAAAGAAAAGCAATTACAGATGATTCATTAGCAACAAGTAATGGTTTAGCTTCTACCCACTTAGTAACATAATCAGTGCAAACTAATATATATTTCTTTTGTCTTGATGGAGGACTAATAGGTCCTACAAAATCCAAAGCCCATTTTTCAAAAGGTTCAATGTGTACCTGAGGTTGTAATGGCATCTCACTTGAAGGAGAAGGTTTCCCTACCCTTTGGAAATTGTCACACCTTTTTACATACTCCCTTGCATCTTTAAACAAAGATGGCCAATAATATCCTAAATTAAGGATCTTATAGGCTGTCCTCTTATCTGCAAAGTGTCCGCCACAAGGTTCATCATGACATGCCTTGAGAATTTCAGGCATCTCATCTTCACGAACACACCTTCTAATGATCAAATTTGGACCTTTCTTGTACAACTCATTAGCGACCCATGAATATCTTGCACTATCATTAATGATTTTTCTTTTATCCCTTGCATTCATAATTGAAGGAAATTTTCCTGAAACTAAATAATTGGCAATATCAGCAAACCATGGAGTTGGTGAAATCGGCCCATTACCACATTAATTTGTCCATGATCCTTACCATTCCACGAGTCCGCACAATGGAGGACCCATTATGTGACTTGTGAACACTGTCATGCCTTGAAAACATCATCAATGCATCCCTCTGAGTATGAGCTTCATTTCCCCTTGAGACGTCTCCTTGCAAAATCCATGAAAAACAGCTCTTTTTGCATTGGCGCGGGTAGACAGTTCAGTGCTCGCGCCAATCAGGGAAATCCTGTAAAGAGGTCGCGCCACTTGGTGCTCTGTCATAGAGCAGCAATCGCGCCACCCATTTTAGGGACTATTTTTTAAATATGGATGGCGGAAGTTGAGTTCAAACAAACTCACAACCATTGCCTATCTTGAGTTGGGAGGTTTGGCTACGGGAGTTCTATGGAAGGGAAGTGGTTTTGCCACCTTCTATGGAACCTTCCTTGTTGATAGGGCCAATCCCATAATAATAGGGATCCAAACTCCCTCCTTCCCCATCTATAAAAGCTTGCTCAGATCCATGGCAAGCTAGTCTTGAAGTGCTGAAGCTTTGCATCTCCCTATTCCCAAGTGCCTTTGTGCTGTAAAGAATCCTTCTTTCCCTTAAGGCCCATTCAAGCGAGGAGACCATTGTTACGAGACTCTGGAGAGGTTTCCCTTTCCTTGGCGAGCTTTGCGAGACGTGGACAACCGGAGACCCGTTCGAAGGAAGCCGCGACGTCAGAACTTGGTTGTAACTTCTATTCGTTTATCACTTTAATAGATGACTATGATTATGGTTCCACTCCTTTTTCTATCATGTTAA
Organism: Pinus albicaulis; assembly: GCA_034641835.2. Lineage (NCBI taxonomy): Eukaryota > Viridiplantae > Streptophyta > Pinopsida > Pinales > Pinaceae > Pinus > Pinus albicaulis. Next base: position 1,040,950,716 of record CM076578.1, read on the forward strand.
TGCGAGTAATATCTTTTCTGACCGATGTTTAGTTACGTATGTTGGTTCCTATGCATGTATCTGTTCGTTTCTTCTGCGTGCAGGTGTTCATCCACGGAGATCGTGGAAGGATTGTGATCTGCCAGGGCTGAAGGACGGGGACATCTTCTTCTTCAGATCTAGCGTTGGAATCCAGGTAGGCTCTTATCCCAAGTCTTTCATTTCGTAACTAGGAGCTTGCGTCATAGCATTGTTTGTTTATTGCTAGACCCCTGTTGGGCTAGTAGGGATCGCCTCTGTCCGCAGAGGGGATTTACCTCCTCAACAAATTGGCGACTCCGCTGGGGACCGTCCGGTTTTCTTTGTCCCATTTATGATTGGTTCGCTTTCATTGTTTCTCCTTGCTTGATGAACCTTCTGGGTTGGATTCTTTCATTATTTTAGCCTCTTGGTTTTCTTAGCTTGTATTGGTCTACTTTTGGAATAGCTTGTTTTTTAATTTTTATTGAAGGACTCGACTGGCGCGGGTTTTAACCGAAACGGTCGCGCCACTGGCGCTTGTTGCATTTGTACGTAATCGCCACTCGGCCTGCGGCGCTAGTTTCAAGGCCACGGTCGCGCCACCCACAGCGGCTTTTTGAGTTTCTTCATTTTTTGGCTTTACGGCTTGACCGTACTTTTCTTGATTTCACGATTATGCAGTGTGTTGGAGTCTTGTTTGTTGGAATTCATATCCTTTGATTTGTTTGCCTTTGTCTACATCGATTTCACGATTTGAGCCCTAGGGCATCTAGTGGCATAGTGAATCGAGCCCTCCTTTCAGGAGTTTTGGTGTCTTGATTGTCTGTCAACTTGTTGATTGATTCTTCACGCTCTCTTAACGGTCTTTGGTTTTTTTCTGCGTCTTTTGGTGATTGTTCATTCTTTCATTCGGTCGTTTTGCCCTTGCTTTGGACCTAGATCACACGGTCCATTTGGGTGTTTTCGAGTCTTTCTTTGCTTTGAGGGACTTTGGGTCGATTTAGAGATTTGGTTGCTTGCTTCGTTGAGTGAATGTTGTTTGCTTCGCTCTCTTAGATATCATTTCTCAAATTGCTCCTTTTGTTTTCGGTCTGCATTAGCCATTAAACATTGAAAATCAAAAAAATAATCTCTTTTGCTTTTGTTAAATTAGTGCAAATTGTGATCTTTTCCATATTGCTGGTGATTAGTGTTTGGATGAAAATTCAATGTGATTGCATTAGTTGCATTAGAGGCATTCTTGTTTTGCTTATTTAGTTCATTTTAGTTTGTATAAAAGCTCTCAACTCTCATTTAACTAGTTTTCATCGAGTGAAATGTTGCATCGTGGCATATAGCTTGCATTTGGGAAACACTACATACGATAGGGCACCGAAATTGAAACTTAATTGAAGATCAATGTTGTAAATTTATTGATTAACCTAAGGCAACATTAGAACTTAACGAAACATATTTAGAAGGTCTAGGCTAGAGACGTGTTCGGCGTCGTTAAACCTGGCAATTGTCGTTCGCAGTAGCTTTGAACGGCCCAAAAATGCGGACTGCGCTCCCCCGTGCGTCGCGTATATAAAGGGGCTATAGGTTTCGATCCTTTGTCCACGAGGAGGCAAGGTACGCGCCCATGCATTACATAGAACCGACGGTCGGGGAGACTACTGCACGTACGGAAAGTCCTTGGTCGATTTGTTTCATTTTTGAAACCAAGGTGTATATTGCGGTTCACGGATATTTGGTACACCCTTTGTGCTGGTTTTCTGACGGAGTCATTTGGTCTCGGCTCCCCTAAACTTGAAAATACGTCGAGCGCTTGTCCTTTCACGCTTGTATCAACTACGAAAGATAGAAATTATCTTTTTATCGTTTCTCGACTCTTAAAACATGAAGCAGTGAGAATTTGTTTATTTTCCAATGTGGTAAAATCAATCTCCCACGATAACACACCGTTTGGAGTATTGCTTGTATTTGTTTGATCATGTCTGAATTCGTTCTCGGCTTCCGTGTGTGTGTGTGTGCTCTCTTCTTTAGTCTTTTGTCACGGTGGCGGAACCCTCGGTTTCGTCTGCGTGATCTGCGAACGATTCTTCGGAAGGTTTCGGGCCTTACGGTAGACCACGGCACATTGTTTCGAGTTCACGACGGGGGCCGTTACTCGTAGAAACAACCCTTTAGAGACGGGTTGAGTTCCCGCGGCCCTTTTCGGACCACCGACGTATGCAGTTGAGATTAGGAGCTGATTTCACTTTCTCTTACATCGGGTTCCACTTGGTTGTTCTTCTTCATTTTTCCTCCTGGTCCTCGCCGTCTTCTGCGTGATTGCTTGGCCGGGGATCAACCCTTGAGTGATTACGGTGAGGAAATTCCCGGAGTCGATGACTATCGGCGCATCCCTCGTAGATTGTTCGAGAGACGAGTACGAGGCGGCTACCACATCGTCGGTGGTCCTTCTTTGCCACGGGGATACGGATCTGCGGGTCAGATTATTTCAGTATAACGCCTCTGTGGGAATATCATCTCTGTCGAGACGTTGCCTACCCACGAGGTGTCTCCTTCGACGCCCCGGGTCACTTGTTTCGTGCGACCCACGGCCCCGGCCAACGGGCACATACTCTTCTGTGTGCCTCGGCATGCGCTGCTGGTGGGCAACTCCCGGAGGACATTTATCCCCAGCCAGCATTATACGGGAGAATATCTCTCGGAGGAGTATCAGTTGTTTTACGACGTGCAGAACGCGGGAAGGCTGGACAAACTCCCCCAAGATCCTTCTGCGATCTTTCTTTTAGCACTATCCCCGCAGACGGCACTCAGTGTGTGGTTTTCGGAGTCGACTTGACGAGCATGGGGACATTTTTGCGTCTCCCGCTCACAGAGGAGCCTATCTTTATGTTCGAGGTTTCTTGTCCTGACCCGAGCTGAGAACTTGCAGGCACAACCTTTCAAGGTCAACTGTGAGACAACGCTATCGATACGACCCACGAGGGCCGACCCATTCAAGGCCACTGCGGGCGTGTGAGGGCCATTCTATAATCACATGGGACATATAACCACGCTGGTCCTTTCTCGGCCTCGGCGGGGTATCAACGAGGCAGCACATGGACTGGGGGCAAATCCGGCCTTCTTTACGGGTGCAACATGACCATCTTGTTGTCTCTAACGTTGCATATAAGCCCGAGGACCACTTTATGGTTCGCCGAGTCAAAGCGGTTTCAGCAAGCACTGGTCTATTCGCCACCGAACCCGAGCCGGGTCTCCAGGGCTGGCACAGTGTCCGCGCACTCCGAGGGCCAGCGAAGCATTCGGTTACAGCACAGGGGCTCACTGACCGGATGGGCTGCGCGACCGAGCGTGCCCCATTTGTCGGGCCAACTTTGTTCATTCGAGCCGCCCCTCATTCGGACCCCGCTTTGTTCATTCGGGGCCGCCCCTCACTCGGGTCAACTTTGTTCATTCGGGGCGACCCTACTCATTCGTTCACTGCCGCTCACCTTTACTCACTCGTCTTGTGACCAAATCCTTGTTCGCCCCTCGTACCCGGGCTCGCGGCGTTCCACTTATCGGTCTGCTCATCCTCGAGTGGTTATTATCCTCGCAGTCCAATCTGTGAAGACATAACCACTGCGGAGGCTCTCGACCTGTCCTCTCCCACCGGTTCTAACTATGCTCGGCGGCCAAATCAAGCAGCCTTGCTCCGGAAGCGAACCCCAATCGGGGCCCGAACCACCGGTTGTCGGGCCCACACGATGATTCGACAACCAAATCGGTCTGGCTATACGAATTATGCCCCTCACGGTCGAGAATCCTACGGACGGAGACCCATGAGGGCGAGGGATATTCACGATCTCATCGTGGAGCATGGGTACGGACCTTGTTACGGGGCCCGGCAGCCCAGAATTAACCCTCCATTGTCGTTCCTGGCTACCTTGGATCTCACAGGACGTTTGATTGACCAATCCAGGTTACTCATATCCCATATTGGCCCCACGGTTAAAGCCAAGATACCGAGGAGACTGTCCCAAGTTTGAAGGCAAATGCGGAGAAGACCCCGGCGAGCGCATGTGATGACGTATCACCTGCGGGTGCTCGTCTAACTCTTGGGTAGCGACGATTAGGTTCGTTTGCGTCTTTCGTACGTTAACGAGGCTGGCACTAAGTGGTATAGAGCTATCCGGTGGTATTTTCGAGTTTGACTCGTTAGCTATGGCTTTCCTCACGCATTTCCGGTTACCGAGTCCCGGTATGGGCGGGACGCACCTCTGTCTTCCACTGACCGAGGACTCGGCCACTACGCCTCGGATCACATCCATGAGTGGCGGCGCGTGTGCGGCCCGGTCAAGTTTCACATGCTGATCCCGATTTTGACTCTTCAGTTCACCACCTCCTTTTTGTGAACAAAATCGCTCGAGGATATCGCGATGGAAGCGTGTGTGAAGGAGGAGCAAGCTATCGCACGTTGCGGTACTTGGATCTTGTTTATTCACAATGCGGCACGCTTTGTGACATCTGCACAGTGCACCACGGCCGGCGAATAAAGGCCCCGCCCACCCCTTCGGTGGATGGTGTCATTGGTTCCGTTTTCTCCAAAATTCGAAGAAGTCTTCGAATGGGAAGCAAAAGGTAATTCTTCCAACAATACCTCCACCCTTTAATCCTAGCCTCATTCGATTACGGTAAAACCACGGAGGTAAATGCCGTTCGGGCCAATCCTGCCAGAACAATCCTCCGAGGAAGAAGAAGGGCAAAGCAAATCAAAATGCGATGCCCCAAAACGGATCTAATCTCGGTCGAGGGATGACTCTGGCAATGGCGGAAATTTCCTTGCCTCATCTGCGGGGGGTGACCATTACACTAAAGATTGTCGAGACGATGCGGTCGATCCCAACTTCCAAGAGCTCAGGAACCCCCATTTGTTTCAGAGAGCCATTTCCATCTCGACGGAACCCGGATGGTCGAACGAGGTTCATCATCGTAGTTTGAGTCTCAAGTTTTCATGATGAAGACTAATGCCTATCACTATCGCTACGAGGGTCCCGAAGTTACAATAATCGGCGGCGAGCACCGGGGAAAGCGTTGGCGGATGGACACATCACTGTGCGCCTGGTTCATTGGAAATTGAGAAACGGAAACTCTCGAACTTGGACAGCAAACCACCTCCCAAGGGTGTTCTTCGGAGATCCTCTTATAATCCAAATGCTCGTGCGCCCAACATTACGGTATTGTTGAGGATGCGCGGCGCCATGTGCCATGTACGCACTTGAGGTTCTTCGAGTTGTCCTTCTGCTTCGGAAGGCTTTGTTATGCCGCCATCGGTGGTGATCCGCCAGGTTCGAGCCTTTCTCACCTTTGATGCGGAAATTTTTACTCCCCGACTTCCACATCAAATCGCTTTGGTTATTCAAGTCGGGATTAACGGTGCGAGCAGTTCACGGGCCGTCGTGAATGAGGGTGCATCTACTTGTGTTATGTCCTCCCGCTTTGTTGGAAAACCATCGGCTCCTCCAACCTTATCGTCATCTCCCCGTGCCCTTGAGGCATTTGATGGCGGGAATCTAAACCCTGCTGGGAGTTCTCGAGAGTACGGCGATTACATTACGGAAAAAGCATCCCAACGTGAAGTAAGTGGTTGACGCTAAACTCAGCAATATACTTCTTGGCCGCGGTACGGACCCATGCCATGCTGCGTGCGATCTCTTGTCTTTCGATTCATCGGGATTCCCTCACGAGGGCAAGATTGTCTGATGAACCGAGTTGTCGTTTTTACCTCCCGGCTCGAGAACAACGTGCGGTATGTGGATCAAATTCCGAATCCCCCGGTGACATAGGACACGGTCTTTTTCAAAGACCCGATCCTCATGGGTATTTTCCTGTAACCCCGCCACAAATACGCTCGAGTCAACATGTTGTCCGGGACGGTGACCCACCTTCCAGTTCCTACACACCGAAAGCCGGTATGAGTTTGGAGAGTCCATGCCTTTGCGCCGGTGGGAATCGACTGCGCTGAGATTGTTCTTTGTGGGACCCCACCTCCTCGACGTACTCGGAAGTGAGCTGTGGCTCTTAGCCGATCTACTCACAATCCCCCTGGCTTGGTCGGGCTGATTCGATCCTCTTAGAAGGTCTCGGATGAGGCTATCGTTGAAACTATGTCTGCGGAGGAGCTACAGGGCGATGAGGCATCATCGTTCCTCGTTTATGCCTAGCACAGGGCAATGGTGACCCCGTCTCGAGCGCTATGCTACTCGGAGTTCCTTCCCCTCCTCTTCAAACACGTCTTGGCACGCAAGGGTCTTTTCGGAAGGCAATCGAGTAACATTACTCAAACGGTTCCTATCGACATCTCTGATGAGCCGAGGGGATTGTTGAGAACATTCATGTGGGTGTGACTTTGTTCTCTGAAAGAATCCGAGGGTCTATACGGAACACTAAAGAATTCGGGATATTTTGCATGGTCTGCAATGCGGGGTCGATCTGGTATTGTCGTGCCGAGATTCCAACCTACCCCGGTGCGAGCTTAGTGCGCCAACGCGCCTGCGTCCCCGCCATCCTCGGAAAGCGCCGCTGTCGAGGCGAGAGGTTGAAAAACTTACCGAACGCGGGGGTTTATTTATCCTATCCCCCTTACGGAATGGGTGTCCAATATCGTCCCCCATCGATAAAGCGGTACCATTCGGTACGTGTGGGTGTCGCGATATCAATCGCGCCTGTCACGGGCAATTATCCCACTCCGTTTATCGATCGGATTATCGACGATTGCGCGAGAAGTAGAATCTACTCCTTAATGGACGGTTTCTCGAGTTACAACCGGATTAACATTGCACACAGGGATCAACATAAAGACCATTCATACGTACGGTAGAGGGCACTTTTTTGCATATAAAAAACTTCCGTTCGCTTAAACGAGCGGCGTACGTTTCAACGTGCCATGTCATATGCTTTTCATGATATTCGCCATATTGTCCCGGCCTTATACGGACGACTTGCTGCCCATTCGGGTAAGCGAGAGGGATGTCAGGAACATCTTAGCCGGATGTTCTTCGTTGCGGAGCTACAATAATGGGCCGAATCCTCATAAGTGCGTCTTCTGGCGTCGACTACGGCGGTCTTTTTGAGCTTTATAGTCTCGAAGAACGGAATTCGCACCGACCCTGCGAAGGTTGAGGCCATTATAAATCTCCCGTCACCCTCCTCCCTTTATCGATTCTCGAGTACGCAAGGGAAAGCGAATTTTCTTGGGCGCTGCATCCCGTTACGGCAAGGGTGGCCAAAGGATTCACTCGTTTGTTGAGCCAGAATGTTCCCTTTCATTGGGGCCAGAAATCGCTCAAGAATCCTTTGAGAAGGCGAAGACATTGCTAGTCAGTACTCACCTTCGTCCTATCAGACTACACGCTGGGCTTCTTTTGTCTATCGCCAGCAACATTCAGCCTCCATCATCTATTAATACCAGGCAGGATGCTGAGAAACGGCAGTGGTTATGTGTTTATTACCTTCTAGGAAAACACTTCTCGACCCGGAAACAGTATTCGCCATGTTGGAAGTTAATAGCATGGCAGTGGTCACATTTGTTCAGCACCCCAGCAAACACATCCTCTTGCTGGACCATGGTGGTTTGACCCCTGCAACCATGTTAATATATTTAACACAGACCAATGTGGAGGCAGTACTCCAGTGAACCGTCATCTGCAGAAGGTTTGGTTGGAGTTCACCACCACCAAGTCAACCAATCCTTGGTCTTCGCGGATAAGTTTGTTCTCTTCTCTGATCTCTTCCTGGAACCACTCTACAGAGATCATATTCGGACGAACGTTGTTTCTTATCGATACTCGTGATCCTTGGTACGGGGACATCATAGTGTATCTTGAGGCCTTAACATTCCGGTACGAGTTGGATAAAGGCGCAGCCGTCGGATTATTTCGGTCAACCCTACCGCATAGTGGGAGATACCCTATATCGTATTGGAGTAGATTCGGTTAACAAGTGCCCTTACCTTGGACGAAGTGAGAAAGTCTTGAATAGGCGCCACGGTGGCGCACATGGTGGACACATGTCGAGGATATGCCCCTTTGAAAGATTACACGAGAGCCCGAGGTTACTTAAGCCTTCTATATTCAAAGTTGTATCACGCGATCAGAAATGCCATCAAGTGCGGATTTTCGGCGCAAGATGCGCGCGCCGTGCCTTTGTCCGTTATTACCGTCGGCCTTTTTCGCCGAAATGGGGCGTAGATTTTTATGACGTGTAACCCTCACTCGGCCGGGGGCAATAAATGTATCATTGTCGACAAATCGTACTTGCTAAGTGGGCCGAGCGTGCCTACACTGGCTGGCGACGGAAGAACGGTGCTTCATTTTATTCAACCATGTTATTGCATGATTCGGGGTTCCCTCGAAGCTGCCGTCCTTTGATCACGGTACTCATTTCCGTGATTACATGATAAACGGGCCCCAGCCATTGCGTTGGGCACAACGTCCGCAGTGACTCGACACCATCACTACCCTCGACGAACGGTCGGGTTGAAGCGGTGAACAAGGTTTGGTCACTATGCTTCAACGAGCTTGATTCAGGATTGTAAATCCGTTGGCATCTCCATTGTTCTCGGCTCTCTGGGCGTCTTCGAACGTACGCTAAAAGTGCAACCGGATTCACACCATTCCAGCTGGTTGTATGCGGTCTGAAGCTACTTTCTTGGGATTGAATGCGAAGTCCTTAGCTTAAGTTAGGCAATGGAGCTCTTCTTAGGAGTACTTCTCACGAGGAAAGAGCGTCTTCGTATCTCGAACGATTGGATGAAACCCGTCGTCTCGTGCTGATCATCGAAGCACAAAAGAAGAGGGTCAAAATCTCATTTTGGTCGTCTTGTTTCTCCTAGTTCTTTCATTGAAGGAGACCTAGTCCTCTTGTACGATCGAGGAGCACATGATAAGCTTGGTGTAGGTAAACTCCGACCCATGTGGCACGGTCCCTATATAGTAAAACGTGTTTTGAGAAAAATGGGGCCTACGAACTTATGAACTACGAAGGAGTTCGGTTAGCGTGACCAGTAAATTTTGTGCCTTAAAAAGTACTTGTACGAAATGATTTCTTGGTGTGGTGTGTGTACATAGGTGTGTGATTGTCATTTGTGCATGGTGTGGTGTGCTTTGTAAACATCTTTATGGCAGTCGGGTCTTCTGGTTGTGCGAGATGTCTATTCATCCATTTGTTGGTTTATGGACGTGCCTCCGCCGGTACCGAGAGTCATCATGCCTTTGAGTAATCTACGATCTGTGGTGAGTTGATCGACTTCTATGAGAGTGTTTGTTTAGAGATACCACCCAGGCAATATCGCGGAATATCGTGGCAGGTGTTGGAATTATTAACGGGCGATGAAAGCAGCAGTATCGAAGTGAATTGCTCGGTGTACCTAGATTCCATGACTTGTAGTGTTGCGACTGAACGAGCACTATTCGGTAGAGAAACCCCGTCCATTTTACGATTGTATTTGCGTATTCGATTCTTGGAAAGAAATTTTGAATATATTACATATCATCATATACCCCGGGCATTTGAATACATTAACGGATACGTGTAAATTTGGTGTTAGATAGACATTTGTAATTTATAAATCATCATCACATGTAAGAAGACTCATCCCGAAAATAGATATGTATATATATAGATATAGAAATGTTTACATAGAAGTGTGTGTCACATAGCTGAAAAATATACATAGGTGTCTTAATACATCCGAACCTTTGTGTCTCTCAAAAAATAGGTGTGGCTAAATCCTAGAGACTAATCGGCATGGTGCTCATGATAGCACGTTACGCACGCACTAGCGCCTCGGGATTCGGTGGGCAGTTTGGGACTCCCCTGCCGTATGGACCGTACTCCATCGGTACATCGACGATCCCGGAGCATAGTACGGGATCCCATGGACGATCCCCTCGAGTTACGGGCAGTGCCTCTCAGAGGTACCTTCCCCACGGATCTTAGGGGCGAGTTGTGTTCTCGGAAGATAAGGAGACATCTGGTGGTCTCTCGGTCCTACATCTGCATGCATATATAGGCTGTGTTAAGACAAGTGTGTATTAATAAAAAAAACGCATAAACATAAAATCAAAATATGGTCTTACCCCGACTCTTCTCCAGTGGTCTCATGCAGTAGCTGAAGTCGGGTCACATGAAATGGGTTCCGCATAGGGCCAATATTCCACAACGATCGGTTAGGCGCCGTATTTTCCCTGAAGAACTCGGGCTTCCGGGACATACATTGCCCCGCCTCTGAGATGCGGGCATGATCTTTGTGACGAGCCATTCTCGGCTCTCGTGGTGCTGGACTCGCCACATGGGCCTCTTGGCCCTGGAAGGGTCGTATGCATTCCGATGAACGATGCAGATGGGAACCATACGGCCCCGCCCAGGTTGTTCTGTTTCACCGCATGAGGCGCCTTTTCATGTTAATGGTGACAGAGATGTTGCCCGGTCATACGGTCGGGGACCCACATGCGATGCAGGCCGGTAGAGTTGGTCTTTGTAGCCTCGTGCGGTGCACACGATCCGGCCGGCTGCGTAATGGTGTGGAGTACAACTCTCGGTGCTAGGTCGGGGATGGTGGAGATGTATGCCTTCTTACTCCTGTTCTGTTTGTGCCCACCGGCCACACACCGTACATCGACTACTTCTTCCATCTTCTCCCACTGATGGTCTGCTCCCAGGTGATACGGGGATTGGACCCACGCGGGATAATCCGATAACGAAATAAATGTCGGCGACCTCAATTCCAACACACAGTCTCGTATTACGAATACTTGGTCATTTTCATCCCGGAGGTTGATCGGATATTGGAGGAGCTCGAGGCTGAGCTCGTAAGCATGGCGTGAGGAAGAACTTTTTTAAGCCACGATCTCGGAGCATTCATACATGCTTGGCTTCGCATGGCCTCCGTCCTCATCTCAGTGTTCCGTTCCTTCCATTCAATTGCCAAATTACATTGTTGTCTTGCATTCACATGGTTGAAAGCCTTTAATTATATCTTACGTGAGCCTCGAAATTCAAGAAATTTGGCATAAATAGTGGGATTTTAGGCGGAAATTTGGGTCCGCCGGCCCGGCCCTTGTTGTTTCAGCGGCCGGTCGCGCCATGTGTATGACCTGGTAAGGGCTCGATGGCGCGGTCAGAGTGCCGAATGCCGCGCCACTTGGCCGGCCTAAAATTTCAAGGTGCCCTTACGGTGATTTCTGAAATTCGTTAAAAAATGCATGGAAAAAGAGAAAAAGGAACGCCTCTTACATCATGACGAGACGGCGAATAGTTTACTGGATTGGTCGCAATCGGCAGATCGAAGATTAAACAACGAATGGACCCACATTGCTCTCCACAAGGTAAATAGTAAAAAGTAATTTCATTTTCACCATTGGACATATTTATAACTTTTCGACGTTAAAATGAGTTTTTAAAAGTTATTTCTTGTCAAATATTTGCATGCATTATGTCGAAAATGGATTTTACGCTTGTTGGGTATGTGCGGTGACGGGTTTTTGCGACTTAAAGGTGGAAACGAGTTGTATTTTATACTTTTAGAGACTCGGTAAAAACACGAAAAAGTCACTGAGTCATCTTTCGGCTCTTTTCGACTCTCTAAATATGAAAAGATCGCAGAGGCCCTTGTCGTTTCGATCTCGTTAAAATGGACACGAATCGACTTCACCCGGTATAAGTTTAACCCTTTTTCGGGCTGGGAGTGGATCGATTATGAAAAAGGAATACCCTAGCCTATCGCATTGAGGTTTTTTTCCGGATGGTGATTTCTACCTTTTCGGGTCCTGGGAACTATTTACGAAAAGGGACCTGTGGAAGTTTTCTTTTCCATTGTCTTTTCAAACTCTCTAAACATGAAAAAGGCAGCAGGAGTTCTTCTTTGTCGAGACTCGTTAAACCACATTGACATTGGATTTCATCGAAATGACGTTCTCAGGAGTTTCTCCTTCTAGGACTCGTTAAATGCACTAGGATGGATTCGCCCAGAAGGGTGGACTTATATCACAAGCATATGTTATCCCCTTCAAGCTTGTTATCAAAAATAGTTGGGGTACTCGCCGGAAATGGTGGGAAAAAATGGAACCATGGAAATGGTTGGCCCATTAGCGGTCTTCGCTCTTGAACATGGCACTTGTACCGCATTGTGCTCGGGTTGGGGACATCTCATCTAGTTGTTTCACTTTGCTTCCATGGGTTTGGGTGATACTCTTTTGACCTCTCATCATTCCTTTGCCTCGTCGCCATGACCTTTGATCTGTTGATGTCAAATGCGGAATCATTGTCGTGTCAATTTATATTCTAGAAAGTTGACCTACTGCGAATATCAACCTTCCTACGGCTATAAGCATGATCACGATTCACAACAAAACATTGTGTTCCCTCTGTCTCGTGTCGATGATGTGGGAATCGTATGGCCCACCTTCGATCAAGGTCCCTTCTGTCGACTTCAACTCATTATCCCGGGGAAGTTGGTACGAGACGTGTACCTTGAACTGCCATGCCTTAATGGCAGGTTCGTCGCATTCGACGACGGGTTTTCATCATTGACACTCTCCCAGGAGTCGGATGATTGCGGGTGTTCGAGCGATAGGCTCATTTATTCACACGCGTGAAGGCACATTGTGCACCGCCAATGCCTTGAGGACCATCGTCATTATTGGTGTGGTTTCTCTCGCGTCATTATGAAGCTTTCATCATTGGGCGGTAATGGGCAGTGTTCTGCATATTCCGACATCGGTTCACACATTCGCATGCAAAGACTTGTACTTGTTTGGGTCGAGATGGAGCGCGAAGACCCTGGATTGTGTCTTGTTGTAATCCAGGCTGGTGTGGATGCTGTCATTATGTACATGACTCACGCAGTTGGATGCATTTTGTGACCATACTGAGTCTATTTATTTTGATCTTGGTTGGATACCATTGCGCCCATACCCTAGATACGGATTATAACATGCTATTGTTCGGATGGTAACGATGTACCATATATATACATCATGTATAGAGATATCGATTGTATCTTTACATGCCGAGGGTTTCCGACGAGCGGGCCTTCGATTGGACATGTTCTCGTCAAACATTCCCCCTCTCTCTCTCGGGCCTCATGTGCAATGCTGTCTGTTCTGATAATTTGTCACCAAATCCCTTACCATTCCCGTCCACACAATGGAGGACCCATTATGTTGTGAACCTTGTCATGCCTTGAAAACATCATCGGCCATCCTACGGAAGTGCCAAACTGTTACGCCAGAGACATCTCCTTACAAAATCCATGACTCTTTGCATTAGTGCGGGTAGGCCGATTCTTGCTCTCGCGCCAATCGAGTACGTAAAGAGGTCGCGCCACTTAGCGCTGCGTATAGGCGGCAATCGCGCCACCCATTTTAATTTGTTTTTTAAATATGGGATGGCGGAAGTTGAGTTCAAACAAACTCACAACCATTTCCTATCTTGATTGGGGGGGGTTTGGGCTGTAGGGAGTTACATGGAAGAAGTAGGTTGCCACACTATGGAACCTTCTCGCCCCATTGATAGGCAAATCCATAATAATAGGGATCACTCCTCCTTCCCCATCTCTCAAAAACATAGGATCCACTTGCTTGAGCTAGTCTTGGAGAATGTTTCGAAGCTTTGCATCTCTGTTCCCAGCGCCTTTGTCTTGTAAAGAATCCCTTCTTTCATAGGCCCATTCAAGCGAGACCATTGACACGAGACTCTGGAGGGTTTCCTTTCCTTGGCGAGCTTTGCGAACGTGGACAACGGAGACATAGTTAGAAGGAAGCGAAGTGACGATAAGACTTGGTTGTAACTTCCTATTAATTTATACCTTTAATAGATGACTATGATTGTGGTTCCTCCTTTTTCTATCATGTGTCTGAGGTAATATCTTTTCGACCGATGTTTAGTTACGTATCTTTGGTTCCTATGCATGTATACGACCGTTTCTTACTGTGTGCGAGTGGGCCCCATCCCTGGAGATCGTGGAAGGATTGTGATACGCAAGGAAATTTTGGGGGAGAAGGACATCTTCTTCTTGAGATCTAAGCGTTGGAATCCGGTGGGCTCTTATCCCAGTCTTTCATTTGTGTAACTAGGAGCTTGCGTGTGCCTTTGTTGTTGTTGCTAGAACCCTGTGTGACTGTGGGATCCCGCCCTCTTTGTCTAAAACGGAGAGGATTTACCCTCTCAACAATGCAAAAGGATATTCATCGAAATTGATCTTCAACCGGAGTGTCATCTTTGATATTTTGAATTCTAGGCAGGGAAATCGACCACGGTGTTTTGTTTTCCAGGCCTATCTCGATAGTAATGTTGAATTCTTGCAATATTCTTTTAATATGCATAACTACGCCATTAGTGATTGATTTATTCATTAAGTATCTAATTGCACGGAAATGATCGATATGAAAAAAGTTTCATAACTTTGTTATATAGTGTCTAAACTTGTTAATAGCATGAACATGACTAAAAACTCTTTTTCGATTTACGGTATAGTTTAACCAAGTCAGAATTTTTCTTGATATAATAGATGGCATAGGGAATTAAATCTTTTTGTCCCAATACGCTCCTAGAGGCTGTATGAAACCTTGTCGAGATATAGAAAAGGTAACTTCCGGTTAGGTCCCCTTAATATAGGTGCTTCAGAAATTTTGGTTTCGAGTTTCAAAAGCTAGCGGCAATCGAAGTCACTTAAATTCACAATCTTTGGTGAGTAATTTGAAGAGAAGATGCTATTTTGGTGAAGTTTTCTATAAATCTCTCAGAATGTACCACTGTCATCCTAGAAAACTTCTAACATCTTTTTGACAATTTGGAATGGATAGGTTAAGAAATAACTTCAACTTTCGCCTCTTGCTCTACTCTAATCCATCCCACTGAAATGTGGTGCCCTAAAACAATACCTTCGGTGAACATCATAAAACATTTTCATGACTAAGTGAAAGGTTTGCTTCTTGACATCTTTTTAAGACTTTTTCCAAGTTTCCTAAAGCCTCTTCAAATGTATCCTGTTTGTAAATCATCCTTGCCTCTACACGAGTTATGTATCAGATCATAAAAAATTCCTAATCTTGCCCTTTGGAATGTTGCGGGTGCATTGCACAATCCAAATGGCAATACTCGACAGAGCATAGGTACCCCAAGGACAAGTAAATGTGGTTTTATCTTGGTCTTCGGGTGCTACTTGGATTTGATTGTAGTAACCACTAAATCCATCCGGGAATGAAAAGTACTTTACTGCTAATGTATCTAATACTTGATCTATGAAAGGTAAGGGGAAAATGGTCTTTAAGAGTAGCTTTATTCGAGTTCTCGGTAGTCAACACACACCCTCATTTTCCATTTTTCTTAGGCACAATCACCAAAGGAGAAACCCATGACTATACGAAATAGGATGATGAAGTTAACATTTAACAATTTTTGTAATTCTTCCTTGACAATTTCCCTGATTTGGATTCATTAGTCTTTGAAATTGTCCCAATTGGTTTGCAAATTTTCCTCTATATAGATGTGATGAGTACAAGTCTTGGGACTTGTCCCTTTCATGTCGGTGTATTCCCATGCATATGCGAGAAGAATATCACATGTGCTTTGACTAACTCTTCTTGTTGAGATTTTTCTAGGTTTTTATTTATGTTCGAGTTTTTGCACTGGAAAAATTTCACTTGTAGAAGTACCAAATTTGTCCATAGAATGAAGAGACATACGCTCTAGATGACAGAACTCAATATTGGATCTCTCTTGAAATGATTCTTGTTTGTGTTCGAGAAGATTCAAGTTTTCTAGAGTATTCGAGAATTTGATTATCTTCACTAATTTACGGGAAATTGTGAAGAGTGGTTGTAAATATTCTTCATCCTCTATCCATTGATGTCATCAAATACGTAATTGTCCTAGGCCCGGAGGATATAAAGTAATTCTTTGTTGAACTACTGTTGAGAAATATACATATCACCGGACCTACAACTAATAAGCATCATTTGTAGCCAACCAAGGTCTTCCTGTTATAACGATCGGCCTCCCTAGATTATTCTTGGGTGTCGGGATCATGAAATCCACGGGGGTGCTCTGATGCAGGGACAACGGAATGTCTTCTGTGCCCCATACGGTACGATCACGGATCTGTACGCACAATTGTAATGGTGTGGGTGTAAAGAGAAGATTAGGAAGTTTCGGTTGTCCATGATTTGTCTACTCATGATATTCCTTCTTGCTCCTAAGTCGATGAGTGTGTTTTGAATTTCAATTCCATTGATGTGAATTTTGACAAGTTTGGATTTTCTGCAGGTCGGAATGCTGGAATATTCAATCTTACCCATCATAATGTCCGATATTTGTCCTACAGGTTGAATTTTCTTGGTTTTCTCTTATTCTTTCTTGTTGTCTTCATACTCGACTCCTTTATTGTTTTGGCTAAAGTGGGAATTTCTTTGATGGCTTGCAATAATGGAATTTTAATGCAAACATTTCTCAATTCATCTAAGAAATCATAGTTAGGCACCATTATTTGTTTTTCTACCTTTATCAATTTGCGGTCTTTAGGAAAGGTATAGAAGTAGGTGTGGATGGTTGCTCTAATGCGGGAGTTGGATTGTTAGATACTTTATTCAGTTTTTCAATGTTTTGGCTTGTAGAAGGATGTACCTTCTCGAAGATTTTGTAACCCGCGAGAGTCTTCTCAAAATTATCTTGTTCTTGTATGATCTTGAAGGTTTCCTTTTCTCAAGTATCCTTCCGGACTAAGTTGAACATCACTAAGGTCTAGAAGGTAATTAAATAAGTTGGAAATTGTTGTCCTTGATATGTATGTGATAGAGGTTTTTATTATTGGGTTTGGTATCGGTTATTTGGCAATTGATTGATTTTGAGGAATGGTAATGAAGTGGTTGATTTTGATGAGGTTGGTTCGGATGATGTTGTTGAGGATTTTTGTTGAAAATTTTGTTGAAGATTTTGAGGAAATTTTGTTGAGGGATTTTGAGGATAAAAATGTGGATATGGTGGATAGGATGGTGGATACGCAGTAATATGGAGAGTATCTTCCATAGGGACCTTGTGATCCTTGTGCCCAAGCTTGAGATTGATTTTAAATTGGGGCCAAGGTTAGCTTTGAAATTCAAGGTGGAGGTTGATTATACATTTGATCATGGAATCCTTGTGTACGAGATCCCTGGCAAGGTCTTCTAGATACAAAGTTAAGAGATTATGGAGATACGCAGGAGTTTCTTCTCGAAAAAACGGCCTTGAGACCGGGAAAGAGAAGGACAATTCTTGGTCTCATGTTTCTCGAACAAATAGCCTGGGTTTCTGCAACTTTTGCATCTGAGACACTCCCTCAAGGCATGTTTCTTCTCACATTTGGGACAAAAGATTGCCAAGGCATCGATTCGGCCTTTTTCTTGTTTTTTATCTTGAGGGTATCTGTTGTTCACTTTAAGACTCCCTAAGATGTCGAATTTAAAATCATCGAAGCATATGTCCTATTTACGATCTATACTGTCCCCGAACGGAATTTCTTTCCCTTACGAAGCGGAGTCTGGACCTTTGGTAGTTTTAGATTTCCCCTCTGGAAAGGTTGATACATAACTCGAATGTTCAGGTAATGTGAGTTGTGATATATCCCCCTTTTCCCATCATGTTAAGGATGTCCAACCATTCATCCCTGGTGTTTTCAACAAAGAGCTTTTAAGAAGTGTCACAGTCTAGGTTTTCCATTTGTGCCCTTTTTATGTTGTATTTAAATCTTTCCAACAAATCTTCTAAGTTTTCATCTTCCTTTTGTGTATCTTGAACACTTCTTCCTTATATGATTAAGCGGCATCTGATAATCCAGTATCTCTCTAGTAGCACCACTGTGTCTTCCCATGTTCTAATAGAACCTACGTTTAAACTCATAAACCACTTCAATGCGCTCCTTTTAGAGTCGAAGGAAACGATTTCAATTTTTGAGCATCTTGAAGATGGTCATAAGTCCTACACGACACTTCAAATTCGAATAAGAAAGTTTCGGGATCCTAGAGTTTAAGTCCATAGAAGTTCGGAAGGACGGAAGGTAAATCTTTTTCCTTAGTTGTATTGGTTTCTTCATCGAAGTATAGGGAACCCAAAGAGCTTCCTATTCTACCTCTTCCTCCTTACGCACCTCCTACCTCTTTCTCATCTTCCTCCTTCTCCCCTACCTCTTCCTCTACCTCCTCCAAACAATGTGTGTTCTCCATTAACAACTCCTCCTCCTCCTTCTTCTGCCATGGTTGACTCTCTGTGGAAGTAGAAAGGTTTGTATCCTCAACAAAAGTTTTTGAATCCTCTTCGCATGGCGAGTTCGGTGGATGAAGTGGAAGGTTTCTCTAATGGAATAGGTGACCTTAGATCTTTTAGAAGTCCGGGGATCAGTAAAGGATGGAAGATGGGTTTGAGTTAGTGTACTAGCTACGGATCTGGTCGAAGCAGTGGTGTTCTGAATATCAAACCTGCCTCACAACGCATAAATCTTCCCCGCGAATCTCTCTCCCTACGCATAAAATTGTTTTTGGATGCTAAGAAACAAGGTTACCTAGTTTTCACTTCCCGTGTGACCTTGAAATGTTAGGTCTCGGTCTAGTGTCCTAAGCCGAGCTCATTTAATTGTCAGCTTGAGTTGTCTTGAAGTGAAGTGTACCATATGTACCTAGGTGCTTGTTTCTAATAAATTTGTATGTAGTGTTTTGTGATGTTTTTGGTATTTTATGTTGATTTATGATGTTTTTTTGGTCTTTTGATGTTTAATGAAAAATGCCTAGAAAACTAATGGAAAGAAGTTGATGAGTCGAAAACACGGTTAGGCCTAATGTATGGAATGGTAATGAAATTGGAAAGCAGAGTAAATGATCCTGAAAACTATGACTAAATAAAATCAATCTTGATAATGACTTTTTAAACAAATGACACAAATAATCTTGAGAAATGATCTGCACTAAATATGCAAATCCTCTTTAACTAAATGATTAAACACTAATGATGCAATACTCTGTCCTAAGCTCTTTTATTCTATGATTAATTCTTAGTTCTAATACACCAATTTAATTGAATGCCACAGAACCTATACTCAAGAGTTATTGGTTTCTTGTTGAAAGTAGTTCTTTTGAGGAAGAGCTACACATTTTTATGAAATGATGAGGAAATTACGAAGTTTCGGACAACATAGTGATGTTGTCTTAAATTTCCTATGGCTATAGATCGGTTGTAGTTTTTAAACAGGGAAGATGTTTTGTGAATAATAGAAGGTGTCTTGTTAATCCTAACAACTAGAGTAATCTATTGTGCGATGGATGACAATTTGAATATGAGATGCAAGTGTAATGAGTTAATCTAAGAATGAACCTAAAATGCTACTAAACTAGAACAATACTTGAACTATAAGTCATCATCAAACTTGAAACAATGTTGAACATGATTTAAATGCAATGAAACTCACAGGAGTTGTTCTAACTATACTAACATGCGTTAATCTATGAAGTTACACAATCTGTTTTGTTCATCATTAGTGATATTTTGGAAAGAGTTCCTTCTTGTGGAAGAGGTAAAATGATTAAATTTTGTGGACTTGTATGCAATTGAAATCAAATGGGCCAAAGCAAATGAAAAACTAAGTTACCCATCCATATCCTACTCGTCATTATGATGTCTTGGGCAAGCGTTTAAAGGTAAGAGCAGGAGAAATGATACTTGGTCTGAACAAGCAACTAAATCTTTCATTATCACGGTCATGTCTTGAACTTCTTAAGGATGTATTGGAAGAATTTCTTCTTGTGGAAGAGTGATTAGAACAAGTATAGCTGTGATAGTGAATAGCAAAAACTACTGTTAATTCCTACGATTACTATAGCTATTCATCATTCATTGTTATGATGTTGTTGGAAGAATGTCTTCTTGTGAAGAAACTGGAATGAATATAACTACGATTATCTAGTTAAAAACAAATACAAATTCAACTCCTATCCTACAATACCATAGTCATTAATCATTCATCATTTTGATGCATTGGAAGAGTGTCTTCTTGTGGAAGAGCTGAGACGAATATGACTACGATTAGCTAGTTAAAACAAATACAAATTTAACTCCTATCCTCTGATACCATAGTCATTAAACATTCATCATTTTAGTATGTTGGAAGAGTGTCTTCTTGTGGAAGAGCTGGAACGAATATGACTACGGTAGCTAAAACAAAACAACTTCCAATTCAAATACCAAAACGTAAAGGCGACTAGGGAAAACTTATCTAGTTTACGCAAAAGAAATCCGTGCAAGAGCGAGACCTCTACCCTTGGCCCGGCATTCAACTTCAAATTAAATCACGCCTTCAAAATAACTTTAATACGCTCCATTAACGATGCAATAGTTTGAACATAACACTACGTGTCTTGAGGACGTAACACGAGTTTTAAACAAAATCTAGCTGACAAATCTAATATAAAATCTCTAACTAAGCTCTCGGTCTACTCAAGAGTTTATAAAGCAAATACAAGTAACAATAATTACAACAATTTGGGAATAATGTCTTTCCTTTTAAGATCATATTAGGGAGTCTTGAGGTAACTCGTGAAGGAGAAAAGACATACGGAAGCTGAACGGTCTAGTAGGAGTCTTCCTTCATAAATGTGTTCCCACGTGCATAACGTGCACCCGAATCCATTTCTTCCTCCATGATGAGCAACGAACCATATAGGCGGACGTGGATCATGCCCATATGCGGTTTTCCTCGAGGCCACAGAACATACTCGAGCAGAAGGTAGGTAACGAGAATGCTTGATTAGCTACGGAATGTACGCATTCTGCTGACTGAATTCAGGAATCAAAATGTCACCAAATACTTAAAAATCACAAAATTCAACAAGTCGATCATGTAAACCATTCTAGAAGTAATTTTTACTATATTTATTGATCGGTGGGCTTAAGATAGAAATGGACAAGGGAAAATGAGGTAAAATGAGAGAATTGAAGAAGAAAACCTGATTTGAGGCTCAACATACCTTCTTCATCTTTGCATGTCCTCATCATAATTATCCTAGCATGAATTCGGAGAACACGCAGAGACATCTAATCCCCTTCTTCTCCTTTGTGCGAAAGCTAGGGCCTTCTAGGTTTCCCCGATCACAAGTTTGAACACGAGGTTGGTGAGTGCCATGATCAACCGCATTCGCCTTCCAACTTCTCATTGGTGCCTCTCCACTTTGTCTATATGCGGGGATAAGGTTGAGTTCATGCTCGATCTTGAGCCCGTTTGATCTTGAGAATTTCATTCTCATTTTTGATGTGTCTGTTCAGCCAATTCCAACTCATATCTATCCCTTCTTAATATATCAATTCCCAGGGCCAGTGGAGGAGTAGGGGTTCTCTCTACTGCTTTTACGAAGGAAACTGTCCTCTCTAAAAAGTTTCCATAATCATAAATTTCTGTTGAGCGGGATCAATTTCGGGGTTCCTTCATAAAAATCTTCTTCATCATCCTCTTGATAGGTGTTTCTTCATCTTCTATATTGATTACCCTTGTTTGTTTGATTGGTGTTTTCTTCGGTTTTCCCTTTGTCCTTGGCTTCTCCTAGGTAGGAGAGGATCCCTCTCCTTTCTGCGCGATAGATTCCTTGATTATATTTTCTTCCTTAAGTTGCCTCTTGATTCAGGTCAACTTCTCCAAAATGATTTCCTCAACGCTCTCTTGGGGTACGGTTTGTCGATTTCAACTTTTGAAGCCTCCATTTCCTACTTCTCTTTGTAGGGTTTGTGGTTAATTGATGGTTCTTTTGCTTCTTCAAAATGATTTCTTATTGAAGAAATCATCCCATGTATCATTTGTTTTTAGCTAGATGATGCTTAATCAAAATTTTGACCAAACCATGATGATACGGGGTTGTCTCTAAAATTAAATTCTTCTGCGAACACGGAAGCCATCTTCTTCGGACTTTGATGCAAGAAATATGGTAGATTTAAATCTTCTCCCAGAAAATGCATCATTAGTCTAATGTGAGAACATAAAATGTCCCATATCTACCCTCACATGTAACAATTTTTTTTGTAAAAGAAGTAGTATGTTTCTCCATTTGCTTTTCAATGCGATGCGGAATTCCTTTCTTGAATACACTAACATCCATATTTGGTGATTTTAAAATTTGTTTCCGGGGAGTCATTGTGGAATTCCATATTTTTAAACCATCTCTCCCCGATTACGGACAATCACACAGCCTCACCATATAAAACTTCGATCAGCAGAGTAAACTTGACATCCCTATTTCAACTTCGGTTCCTTGAAAGGATACGGCAAATGTTTTAGTGACTTCCTTATGGAAGCCATTAAATTTTCAAAAATTGAAGCCATCCTGTTGTTGTAACATTTCCTTGCATTGTGCAGTGAAAAGCATACAAGTATTTTGAACCCACGAGGTTCGGTCCTTTAATTAAGCCATGATTTTTCAATATCAAATTAACACTCTTCTACCCACAAAAACAATGACTTTCACTTTAGAGCCGAAATGACTTCAAGCTCTAAATGAAAATGGCTTCAATTTTGGAATGACATACCTCGATTGATAATATGAAATGCCTTTAAAACCTCGAACTTATATGTATTTGACAATTGAATGTCGGAGTACTATGCCTTTGTTTGAAAATGGCTTGATTTCAATTTATTTGAAATGTCTTTGATTGAAAATGGCGAGATGGCTTCAAATTTCTTTCGTACGATACCTACGGCTCTTAATGGCAAAAAGACTTCCAAATTCAATGCGCAACATCTCTGTCTGCGGTAACATAGACTTCAACTCAACACTACAACGTCTCTGTCTACTATGTGAGACTTCAACTCAATATTACAACGTCATGTCTCGAGTAGAAAAAATCTTCAAACTCAATCACTATAACACCTCTGTCTCTGGTAACCAAAGAACTTCAATTTTAACACCTGCGATATTTTTGATAACAACGGACTTCTAACTCACCAACTGCTGGTCGAGTTTATAGTGAAAATGCTTCAAATTAAAGTCACAGGTGATATACTGTCCTGGTATTAAGTGGATTTGAGTCCTCACATTTATTATACTTCCAAATTTACCTCTTACCACCGCTGCGCTCTGCGTTTACAATGCTCAATGCTGTTCAAGGCGATATCCTTTAGCTCTTGCTCTGGTGATAATAATATCTCATCTTCGGAATGGAATACGGCTACGGAATGAAGTTATGGCAAATGGTCACGGAATAGAGTAGTGGAGGTGAGGTGGAGGAGCTTGTATTAATGATTGAGGGAGACGGCGGAGGATTTTACGACGAGAGGAATCATCATCATTAAATGCTTTGGTTAAGAACGTGGGAAAATTCAAATGCTTTGGCCATTTCACTTGCTTAAATGCTATCGGATATGAATTTTGAAATGGAAGATTTTATCTAGAAATTTTGTAGAGGGTTTGTTGGTTTTTGATCAATAAAACAGGGTAAAACAACCTTTCGAATAATCCACAACTAAAATATGCTAAGCTTTTATGAAATACCATACATAATTTAAATTTGTTACCTCGCCCTTTATTTGATGTTTTTGTAGCATTTGTCTTCTCTTGCTCATCTTTGGAGGAATCTTTCACAATTTTCTTGATGTTTTTGATTCAATTCAGCTGGATTACTTTGTTGTAATTCGATGTACGGATTGATGCCTTCGGGGTTTATAGGCTGAAAAGACTGTCGAGTTGAGAAGAGGTGATCATTTGCAGAATGTCCTTTGGTATGAGAATGTTCTGTCAGTTTTACTTTAATCATGAAAATGAAATGTTTTTGGAGTATGGATGAAATGTTATGTGGTATGAATGAAAATGGATGATGGATTATGATATGTATGAAGTGGTTAATGGAATGGGATGGATTCGGTTCATGAAATGGAATGAAGGAACATAAGGGTTGTCTTTGATTCATGACATATTTTATTCACTTACGGCAAGATATCAAATTCTGTGTTTGACATGAAAATGAGATGAATGGAAGATGGGTGAGATGAATGAGATGTGGAATGGAATGAAATATGAATGATGGATGAGATGGAGTATGGATGAATGTGATGAATGGAGTGAGATGAAATGAATCATAAACCTTGTAGGTATGCTTATGATTTTTTATATGTTGCTTATAAAAACAAAATGGGAAAAGTTAGAGTGTCGAAGACTGCGAGTTTTCACCCTATCTTTTCGCATAAACATACCCGATCAATGATTGGTTTTCATGTTGCCACCTTTATTTATTTTTTTATTTTTTATTTTTTTTTTAGAATAGAAATGCTTGAGAAAATTTAATCAAGTTGATGAAGAAGAGAGACTCTTCTTCATTAACTTCACATCGTGTCTTCTTGGAGACTTCTTGACAAACTCTTCTCTTGAGAATGGCTTGTGGTATAGCTTCGGTATATGACCATTCACAAAGAAAGTGACCTCCTCTTCATCTATAGTTCTGATTTTACCGCCCCATTATCAAAAATTCGAACAATTTCATATAGCCCAAGCCAATGTATTAAAAATTTCCCTTGAAAATCCTTGAATTTTGAATCAAGCAGAGAGCCCAGATCACCCTCTTTAGAATTTCTTCTCCTTGATGTACTTGTCTTGCCATCTAGCCCTTTGCTGTTGGACTAGACTTGTTTTACGAGCGCATCTTGTCGATCTCATCCAGTTCATTAATTTGCTCCGGTCTATGCTTTTGTGCCCTCAGATTAGATCAAGTCTAGCTGAGCTGTCATCTTGAATGTTTGAATTTGGAACTCTAGCAAACAAAACTTGCTTTCATAAACAAGCTCATAAGGAGTATGGCCTGTTGTGTTTCTCCATGTAGTTCTATAGGCCCACAAGGCTTCGGGAAGCCTATCTACCCCAAATCTCTTCTATGTAGATGAACGGTCTTTGTTAGGATTCCTTCAGTGACTTTATTAGTGGATTCCACTTGACCATTTTCTTGTGGATGATAAAAATTAGATATTCTATGTCTGATTTTGTAATTCTCCATCATTTGCTCCACTAGCCTTGATGTAAATTGAGCTCCTTGATGCGCAACAATTTCCTTGGGACACCAAAACGAGTAAAAATATCCTCGAAAAGCAATTACGGATGATTCATTAGCAACAAGTAATGGTTTAAACCACCACTTAGTAACATAATCGGTACAAACTAATATATATTTCTTTTGTCTTGTTGGAGGGCCCAATAGGTCCTACAAAATCCAAAGCCCATTTTTCAAAAGGTTCGATGTGTACCCGAGGTTATGGTGGCATCTCACTGAAGGAGAAGGTTCCCTACCCTTTGGCAAGCTTGTCACACCTTTTTACATACTCCCTTGCATCTTTAAGCAGGTGGTAATAATATCTAAATTAGGATCTTATAGGTATCTATCTTATCTTCAAGTGTCTAGCTACAAGGTTCATCATGACATGCCTTGAGGAATTTCGGGCATCTCATCTTCACGAACACACCTTCTAATGATCAAATACGGACTGTCTTGTACAACTCATTAGCGACCCATGAATATCTTGCACTATCATTGTATTTTTCTTTTATCCCTTGCATTCATAATTGAAATTTTCCACGAAACTAAATAATTGGAAATATCGAGGCAAACCATGAGTTTGAGTAGAGATCGCAGATATTCATCGAGTGATCTTCAATAGGAGTGTCATCTTTGATATTTTGAATTCTAGGCAATCAATACAGTGTTTTGTTTTCCGGACCTATCTAGAATAGTAATGTTGAATTCTTGCAATAATAACAACCATCTTATAACTTTCTTGCCATTAGTGATTGATTTATTCATTAAGTATCTAATTGTGATAAATTAATGAACAAAAGTTTCATAACTTTGTTATATGAGTGTCTAAGCTTGTTAATAGCATGAACAACATTTAAAAACTCTTTTTCGATTCTTGATATAGTTTAACTCTGCGAGTCAAATTTTGATATAATAGATGGCATAGAAATTAAATCTTTTTGTCCCATCTGCTCCTAGAGTACATGTCGGAAACATCTGTCGAAAGTATGAGTAACTTCAGTTAGGTCCCCTTAATATAGGTGCTTGATTACGGTTTTCGGGGTTCAAAAGCTAGCCGCAGTAATCACTTAAATTCACAATCTTTGGTGAGTAATTTGAAGAAGAGGAGATGATATTTTGGTGAAGTTTTCTATAAATCTCAGATAATACCACAACAAATCTAAACTTCTAACATCTTTTGACAATTTGGAATGGATAGGTTAGAAATAACTTCAACTTTCGCCTCATCTACTCTAATCTCATCCTGAAATGTGGTGCCCTAAAACAATACCTTGATGAACATCATAAAACATTTTTAGCTGAAATTGTTGCTTCTTGACATCTTTAAGACTTTTTCAGTTTTTCTAAAGCCTCTTCAAATGTGTCTATCATGCAGCAAATCATCCATGTACACCTCTACAGTTATGTATCGGATCGAGAAAAAATTCCTAATACGCCTTTGGAATGTTGCGAATTGCATTGCACAATCCAAGTAACCCAATGCCTAAATAGTATAGGTACCCCAAGGACAAGTAAATGTGGTTTTATCTTGGTCTTCGGGTGCAGATTTGATTGTAACCACTAAATCCATCCGGGGAATAGAAAAGTACTTTTTACTGCCTAATGTATCTAATACTTCGGTATAGAAGGTAAAGGGAAAATGGTCTTTAAGTAAAAAGCTTTATTCGGTTCTCGGTAGTCCTTTACACCTCCATTTCCATTTTTCTTAGGCACAATCATCGAAGGAGAAATAACGACTATAGAATAGGATAGATAGAGTTAACATTTAACAATTTTTGTAATTCTTCCATCGCTTAATTTCCCTAAGATTTGGATTCATCGAGTCTTTGGAAATTTGTCTAATTGGTTTGCAATTTTCCACTCTATATCGATGTGATGAGTACAAGTCTTGGGACTTATCCCTTTCATGTCGGTGTATTCCCATGCATATGCGGAAGAATGTCTACGTAATACTTTGACTAACTCTTCTTGTTGAGATTTTTTTCTAGGTTTTTATTTATGTTGAGGGTTTTTTGGAAAAATTTCACTTGTGGAAAATTTCGCAAATTTGTCCATAGAGGCAGAAGAGACATGCATGCAGATATTGAGAACTCAATATTGGATCTCTCTTGAAATGATTCTTGTTGTGTTCTGGAGAAGATTCAAAAGTTTTCTACGGTATTCGAGAATTTGATTATCTTCACTAATTTACGAAATTGTGAAGAGTGGTTGTAAATATTCTTCATCTTATCCATTTAGTGTCATCTAAATGTTGTAATTGTCCTAGCTGGGGATATAAAGTAAATTTCTTTGTTGAAATACCATGATATACATATCAGGACCTACAACTAATAAGCATCAGGTGTAGCCAACGAGAGTCTTCCTAGTATAGCGGGATGGCCTCCTAGATTATTCTTGGGTGTCGAGATCATGGGAAATCTGAGTGCT
This sequence comes from Pinus albicaulis, assembly GCA_034641835.2. NCBI lineage: Eukaryota > Viridiplantae > Streptophyta > Pinopsida > Pinales > Pinaceae > Pinus > Pinus albicaulis. The sequence continues at coordinate 1,040,978,196 of CM076578.1, forward strand.
CCCCGAGTCTAGGGTTTCTTGGAGATGTCTTCTATTACCCCATCTGGTCGATCACGAATCTATCGCTAATTGTAATAGTGTGGTGTAAAGAGAAGATTAGGGATTCAGGTTGTCCATGATTTGTCTACTCATGATGTTTATTGCTGCTCTGAAGTCAATGAGTGTGTTTTGAATTTCAATTCCATTGATGTGAATTTTGACAAGCTGGTTCACAGGTCAAGATACTTTGGAATAATCTTACCATCATATTATGCAACTATTTGTCTACCGGTTAGATTTTCTTGGTTTCTCTTATTCTTTTTCTTGTTGTCTTCATACTCAACTAACTATTGTTTTGGCTAAAATTGGAATTTCTTTGATGGCTTGCAATAATGGAATTTTAATGCAAACATTTCTCAATTCATCTAAGAAATCATAGTTAGGCACCATTATTTGTTTCTACACCTTTATCAATTTGCGGTCTTTAGGAAAGGGAGGTGTAGAAGTAGATGTGGATGGTTGCTCTAATACTGGAGTTGGATTTATTGAATCTTTTGTTCAGTTTTTCAATGTTTTGGCCTTGAAAGGATGTACCTTCCTCTAAAGACTTTTATTAACTTGGCAGTCTTCCTCAAAATTATCTTGTTCTTGTATGATCCTGAAGAAGGTTTCCTTTTCTCAAGTATCCTTCCGGACCTAAGTTGAACATCACTAGGGTCTATGAGAATGATAAATAAGTTAAAATTGTTGTCCTTCTATTATGTATGTATTAAAGGGTTTTTATTATTAGGGAGTTTGGTATCGGTTGAAATTTTGGAAATTGATTGGATTTTTGAAAGTTGGTAATGGAAGTAGTTGATTTTGATGAGGTTGGTTCGGATGATGTTGTTGAGATTTTGTTGAAAATTTTGTTGAAGATTTTGAGAGGAAAATTTTGTTGAGGATTTTGAGGATAAAAATGTGGATGAGGTGGATAGGATGGTGAATCTGATAATATGAAGTATCTTCACCAGGGACCTTGTGATCCTTGGCCATGAAAGCGGAATTGATTTTAAATTGGGGCCAGGGTTGCTGCTTAAGAATTCAAGGTGGAGGTTGATTATACATTTGATCATGGAATCCTTGTGTCTGAGATCCCTGCCAAGGTCTTCTAGATACAAAGTTAAGAGATTGTGGAATGCAGCAGGAGTTTCTTCTGGCTTGACCTTGGTCGGGGAAGAGAAGGACAATTCTTGGTCTCATGTTTCTCAAAACAAATAGCACGGGTTTCTTTAACTTTTACATCTAGAAGACACTCCCTCGAGGCATGTTTCTTCTACATTTGGGACAAAGAAATTGCCCGAGCATCGGTTGACCTTTTGCTTGTTTGTATCTTGAGGGTGTCTATTTGTTCACTAAGACTCCTAATATGTCGGTTAAAATCATCAAGCATATGTCCTATTTACGATCTATACTGTCCTAGAAGCCAGTTGCCTTTGCCCTTGCAGAGCGGATCTCTTGGACCTTTGGTAGTTTTAGATTTCCCTCTGGAAAGGTTGATATAACTCGGATATTTTAGGTAATGTGAGTTGTGATATATCTGCTACTATCATGTTAAGGATATCCAACCATTCATCCCTAATTATTTTAACAAAAGAGATTTTAAAAAGTGTCTGATCTAGGTTTTCCATTTGTGCCCTTTTTATGTTGTATTTAAATCTCTTTCCAACAAATCTTCTAAGTTTTCATCTTCCTTTTGTAACATGTGAACACTTCTTCCTTATGATTAGCGGCATACAATAATCCAAGTATCTCTCTAGAAATGCTTGTCTCATGTCTTCCATGTTCTAATAAGACTATTATTTAAACTCTCATAAACCACTTCAATCTTGCTCCTTTTTAAGTCGAAGGAAACAATTTCAATTTTTGAGCATCTTTAAGATAGTCATAAGTCCTACCACGGCATAAATTCCCGAATAAGAAAGTTTCGGGATCCTGGAGTTTTAAGTCCATAGAAGTTCGGAAGGAACAGAAGGTGAAATGTTTTTTCATGGTTGTATTGGTTTCTTCATCGAGTATAGGGAACCCAAAAGAGCTTCCTATTCTACCTCTTCCTCTACATGCACCTCTACCTCCTTCTCATCTTCCTCCTTCTCCCCTACCTCTACCTCTACCTCCTCGAACAATGTGTGTTCTCCATTAACAACTCCTCCTCCTCCTTCTTCTGCCATGGTTGACTCTCCTGTGGAAGTAGAAAGGTTTGTATCCTCAACAAAAGTTTTTGGATCCTCTTCTATGGGGTTCGGTGGATGAAGTGGAAGGTTTCTCTAATGGAATAGGTGACCTTAGATCTTTTAGAAGTCCGGGGATCGGTAAAGGATGGAAGATGGGTTTGAGTTGAAGGTGTACTAGCTACGGATCTAGATGAAACAAGTGGTGTTCTAGATATCAAACACGCCTCTGTTGCTTGTAAATCTTCCCCTTGAATCTCTCCCTACGCATAAAATTGTTTTTGGATGCTAAAAACAAGGTTACCTAGTTTTCACTTCCCCGACAGCAGGCGCCAAATGTTGGGTCTCAGTCTAGTCTCCCTGGGCCCAAGGCTCATTTGGTATCCCGAACGAGTTGTAAAGAAACTGCTTTGAAGTGAAGTGTACCATATGTACCTAGGTGCTTGTTTCTAATCGTTGTATGTAGTGTTTTGTGATGTTTTTGGTCTTTTACATGTTGATTTATGATGTTTTTGGTCTTTTGATGTTTAATGAAAAATGCCTAGAAAACTAATGGAAAGAAGTTGATGGTCAAAAACACGGAGTTGAGCCTAATGTATGGAATGGTAAATGAAATTGGAAACAATGAAGCGAGAATCTAAACTATGACTAAATAAAACAAAAGCTTGATAATGACTTTTTAAACAAATGACACAAACTAATCTTGAGAAATGATCACTAAATATGCAAATCCTCTAACTAAACGGTTAAACACTAATGATGCAATACTCTGTCCTAAGCTCTTTTATTCTATGATTAATTCCTAGTTCCTGATACGCAATTTAATTGAATGCCACAGAACCTATACTCAAAGGAGTTATTGGTTTCTTGTTGAAAGTAGTTCTTTTGAGGAAGAGCTGCGTTTTATGAAATGATGAGGAAATTACAGGAGAAGTTTCGGACTAACTTATAGTGATGTTGTCTTGTTCCTGGCTATAGATCGGTTGTAGTTTTTAGAAGCAGAGGAAGATGTTTTGTGAATAATGAAGAAATTTGTCTTGTTAATCCTAACGACTAGGGTAATCTATTGTGCGATGGATGACAATTTGAATATGAGATGCAAGTGTAATGAGTTAATGCAGAATAGCTAGATGCTACTAAACTAGAGCAATACTTAGACTATAAGTCATCATCAAACTTGAAACAAAGTGATTTGAACATGATTTAAATGCAATGAAACTCGATTGTTCACAACATACTAACATGCATTAGTCTGTGAAGTTACTGTCCTTATTTTGTTCATCATTAGTGATATTTTGGAAGAGTTCCTTCTTGTGGAAAAGTGGGGCAATTATTTTGTGGACTTGTATGCAATTGAAAGCAAATGAATTTGAAAGCAAAATGAAAAACTAAGTTACCACATCCATATCCTACTCGTCATTATGATGTCTTGGGCAAGCGTTTAAGAGTAAGAACAGAGATGATACTTAGTACAAACAAACAACTAAATCTTTCATTATCACGGTCATGTCTTGAACTTCTTAAGGATGTATTGGAAGAATTTCTTCTTGTGAAAGAGTGATTAGAACAAGTGTAACTGTGATAGTGAATAGCAAAAACTACAACTAATTCCTACAGTACTATAGTTATTCATCACTCATTGTTATGATCTGTTGGAAGAATGTCTTCTTGTGGAAGAACTGGAATGAATATAACTACAGTATCTAGTTAAAAACAAATACAAATTCAAATCCTATCCTACAATACCATAGTCATTAATCATTCATCATTTTGGTCTGTTGGAAGAGTGTCTTCTTGTGGAAGAGCTGGAACGAATATGACTACAGTAGCTAGTTAAAACAAATACAAATTTAACTCCTATCCTACAATACCATAGTCATTAAACATTCATCATTTTGGTCTGTTGGAAGAGTGTCTTCTTGTGGAAGAACTGGAACGAATACGACTACAGTAGATAAAACAAAACAACTATCAATTCAAATGCAAAACGTAAAGACAGCTAGGAAAAACTTATCTAGTTTACGCAAAAGAAATCCGTGCAAGAGGCAGGGGCCCTCTACCACTTGACGGCATTCAACTTCAAATTAAATCACGCCTTCAAAATAACTTTGTCTGCTCCCTTAACGATGCAATAGTTTGAACATAACACTCTGTGTCTTCAAGGACGTAACACAGAGTTTTTAAACAAAATCTAGCAGCAAATCTAACATAAAATCTCTAACTAAGCTCTAGGTCTACTCAAGAGTTTATAAAGCAAATGCAAGTAACAATAATTACAACAATTTAGGAATAATGTCTTTCCTTTTCCGAATCATATTAAGAGTCTTCGAGGTGGCTACGTGAAGGAGAAAAGACATCTGGACTGAGACAGTCCTAGTAGGAGTCTTCCTTCATAAATGTGTTCCCACGTGCATAACCGTACCCAGAATCCATTTCTTCCTCCATGATGAGCAACGAACCATGTAGACAGGACGTGGATCATGCCCATATGCGGTTTTTCTCAAGAGGCCACCTGGAACATACTCAAACATGAAGGTAGCTGTAGAATCGCCGGTTAGCTACGGAATGTCTGCATTCTGCAGCTAGTTCCGGTCAAAATGCTTAACAATGGCAAAAATCACAAAATTCAACAAGTCAGTCATGTAAACCATTCTAGAAGTAATTTTAACTATATTTATTGATTAATTGGGCTTAAGATAGAAATGGACAAGGGAAAATGAGGTAAAATGAGGTGAAGGAAAGCACAATTTTGAGGCTCAACAACTCTCTCCTACGTTTCTCTTAAGATTCTTGTATTCTTCTAGGATTTGGAGAGGGTTGGCCTTAACTTCCCATTTTTTTATGAAGGTCTGATATAAATCAGGAAGATCTTGGATACTATTAGGAGGTAGGCTTTTGAACTATTTCTTCACATCACCTCCTAAGCTCTGGGCAAAGATTCTCATCTTGACTGTATCATCATCTATTTCCATGTAGTCAAAAGAATCTTCCATCCTGTCTACATGGTGTTGAGATGTGGTAGACTCTTTTGCAGTGAAGTGTGGGATATTTGATTGATAATCGTTGGGTAAGGGCACTAGAGGCTGAGGTAATACCAGAGGTGCATACCATGCTGCCATGATGATGTTCTTTGGTAAAGGGTTAACTTGAGCAGCTGGTATATGGATGACAGGGATATTATGACCAGCAGTATACTATTGAGCAGATTTAGGGTGGCTGAGCCCCAAGTTTTGAAGGAAGTGAATGTCAGGGGGTGTAGATGGAGGGGTCTCTTTGTCCCTAATGTGTTTACCACTGTGATATGGCGAACCAGGAAACTCAAGGTCTGGCTGATTTAGAGCACTGAATGATCTAGTTCTAGGTATTTTGTTCTGAAAGTCTAGGTCAAAAGGTGGGTCTGATAGAGCTGTAAAATCTTCTGGTGTAGAGTTAGCTCTATGGATATGTATGGAAACAGTTGGTCTTTTAGGTGTAGGAGATCTCTTGAAGATGCTCTCAGGGTTATCAACTATTTCAGGTGGGTTTGGATTAGGATAAGCTCTTGTGTGAACATTTCTTGAAGCCAGAATGTTGTTTAGAACAAAGGAGCTTAACCTTACTTGTTATTTTCTATTGTGGTTGATGTTGTTAAGGAGGTTGGTCGCCCAGTGGAGTCTTATATGAACCAAGATAATCAGCAGGCCTACTGATCACTAGTGGAGTCTTTGATCTTTAAGGAACTATGGAGTCGCCAGGTGGAGGGTTTAGGATGCTTCTGGGGGTACATTATCCACCACAGTGCTTATGAGTTGTCCCCTTTTAAGGATATCTCGAAAACACAACAATACTCTAACCAGAGATTGACTGGGAGGGATTTTACCAAATATTTCACCTCTGAAAGAGTGTGATATCTGGAGGCTACCAGGCCCTTTCCAGACTATGTCTAAGAGTGTAGGAGACACACAGCAAGTGGATATAGCAGTTAAGGGTATTTCAAAGTTCCCTCCCCAGCGGAGTCGCCATTATGTTGGGGTTCCCAAGTTTTGGCCAGATTGGCAATACCAAAAGATGAGACAACATCAGAACCACTTTGGGATCCTAGGATCTAGCCCTCCTGGATCTGGGGAGGGATCTCTCCATAAATACAAAGAACGATATATCTTTGAAAGCTCAAGATTAGGTATTAGGCTAGTTATGAAGCACCAGGGGGGTGGGGGGGGTTTAAATGATTTGGTTGGTTGTTTTTTGGGTTGGTCGGAGATCATAGACTAAGAAGGTGATGGAAGGAAAGGAGCAGAGTAATAGGCATTTCAGAAAAAGAGGATAGGTTAGAAACATGCCATCCATTGGGCTATGGAGTCATGAAAGGAGATTACTTGAAAACCACTAGCCAAGGATTTCAGAGGGCAAGTCATCTATACTAAAGAATATTTTAGATAGATGGTGGAATGGAACATTAAGGATTGAAAGTGAAATAAGGAAATCAACCAATTTCTGTCTATAGCTCAAGTCAGAGGTCATTTAACTCTAGGCCTGCTTGGACATACTCAAAGGCAGCTTTCAATGAATTCACAAGGGGGCAGCTTGTAGATCGGACTAGAGGTCATTTAACTCCATGTCTGCTTTAGCATGCTCCAAGGGAAAAACAGAGATAAGTTTAAACAGAGCCAGGGTCTATAGATCATAGAAGGACTTTGAACCTTCAATGCTTTGACACCGGCAGGAAACATCCGAGTAGCAAACCCCAAATTCACACATCAGCTAGCAGGAAATAATATCTGCTACACTGGTTAAACCACATGAATTTACTCTTAGATTCACTATCAGAAGAAAAAATTAAAGGAAGGGAGAGCAGAAACATAGGGTACCTAACAAGGGTAAATCCTATGCTAGATTTCTGATGCGAGCCAGAAGAAATGAACAACATGAAAAATGTAATGAACAATGCGATAAGAAAACATCACCCGTAGTAATAGACGAGGATCCAAAGAAATTGCTTGTTCAATTGATGTGCAAACCAGTCACATACACTGAGCACAATGGCTAATACAGTCCAAACTTACTCCTCCTAGCCTACTACATTACAAACTACTCTGCTATTCCCTCCCAAGACTGTTCTAACAGTCAAAATGAATCCCTCTAACAGCAACAGCAACAACTGAACAACAACCCTTACAATATGTTCTTGGGTATTTTTATAGGAGAATGAGCGAAAGTGGGAGTAGATATACATTTAATTTGTTTCATTAAGATATAATGGCAGAAGCGTTCATGCCCATACTGCTTAATGGCTCTGCAGTGCTGTGTGTACTCTATAGGCTGCTTGGGGAGTCTTTGTCAGGTCGAGATTGGCCTCTGATGTTTCTTTGGAGTCCTTTCTGGTTGTAAGGCCCTATGTTCTATCTTCTAAAGCAATTAAGGTGACTGAAAGGTCTTCAGGTCTCCATGCTTCCATAACTGCGGTCCTGACTGTCTTTAAGAAGTTTCTGTCAGAGTAATTAATTGTTTCTGGGCTCGAGGAGGCATGGAGACTGTTGTAGGAAGGTGTACCTCTGAAGAAAATGTGTTCTGCTATTATGTAGTGCTAATATGACTTGATGGTGCACTCTTTAGTCTTAAAATTGTGCCTTAATCCTTTGAACATAGGATTAACACATTAAATCTTCAATTACGGGCTTAAATCCCTCAAATCCATCTCTGTTGCTTCACTTGGTTGCTATAATGGCCTCTCTGTGTTCTGAATTGTAGAGGTTGTGATTACAGAGACAGAGCGAAACTTCCACTCTGTAAAACCTAAAACCATGAAATAAACCAATCATAAAATCCAGGGGTGGGAGAAGCAATGCTATGGAGGCCTGGAGGAATGGTGATGTGAGTGTGGAAACAGTGGATGCAACGGACAGTGGTGGATAAATAACACTCTAGTGCTAAAGCACCAAAGCTTAAACCTTGGGCAAATACAAAGGAAAACGTAGAAAATAAGAGAAGCAGAGCTTATGATGTGGGACCCGGCATGGGCGAAGGGCGATTAACTGCGGACCGTTAGATCATAAAAATATGAATGGCGGAGATCGCGTCGGAGGATTGCAATCGCAAAGGGCGGAGGGTGGCATCGTTTGAAAATTTTGATTGCGATTGGAGCGGCGATGCGATTATGCGACTACCGTCCGATCTGGAGACAGATCGACGACTCTTATGAAATTGGTGGGGCAAAAAGGAAAAGGCGATGAGCACGATGCGATTAGCGTCGGGCCGTCGGATCGGCGAAGGATCAACGACTCAGATTTGATCGAAGGGAAATGGCGGAGCGTGAAATCGGCGGGTGCGATTGAACAACCGCCGTCGATCTGGAAACAAATCGATGGCTCACACATAATCAGAGGAGTGGATGGATAGGAGCGATGGGTGCACTGTGATTAGCGTTGGGCCGTCGGATCTCAAGAGATCGACGGCTCGGATCGTGGTGGGCCATTATAACAATATTTCAATTGCATCGAAAGCTTTTGACTTTGCAAAGGACTGCGCTCCACTCCGCCTTTCCGATTGCGATTAGCACCCGGGCCACTAGCGCTTGGTCTTAGCGCTGGGATTTATGGAGGGGAAGTGGTTAAGGGGCTGGCCAGAAGGGGCCAAGCCTGCATATGTAAAACGAATGGTTTTTGGCCCATTTTCAATGCATTTTAAGGCCAAAAAAAGGGGTAATGGTAGAGAGGAAAAGGGGTTATTAAGCCAAACAAGGGGTGTTTGCAAGCTTTAAAGGGGAATTTGGGATGCTTTTGAGGGTAAGTGGGGAATTATAAGGGAAGAAAAGGTGATGAAATAGAGGCTAAGTGGGGATGAAATAAGAGGGAAAAAGGCCTTTCGGGCAATTTCTTCACAAACAGAGAGGCTTTTAAACTCGAAACAGCAGTGAGGATTTATCAAAGGACAAAGGCACAAGGAGGCTTCAAGGATGATGTGTTTTCAGAGGAAATTCATTCCTTGAAGGCTCAAAACATTTTAGCCCCCTGTTTGCTTGTCAAAAAATTCATAGGGGGCTAACAGCGACAACAAAGGAATCCCTAGGAATTATCTCCCAACTACCTTTATCTTAAAGAGCTTTCTATCTACATACATTCACAATATTAGACACATCATGCATCGTTAAGTAGCGTACATTTGGAGAAAAAATAAGTATCCACATCCCAAGAAATGACTTTCCGCAGGAAAATGGATCTCTTCTTCAAGGTTAATTCTTCCTACGATGAAATGCCAAAAAAAAGTAGCTCCAGCTCTTAATTCTTTGAACAGATTCTCACATGTTTCAATAAGTAGCTCCAATATCTACATTTTCTTACATTGATCATTGAATTTAGAATAGCATTTAAGGCCCCTATTACTGATATCTTCAATTTTTTCACCCGCTAAATGTCTTACTGAATCCATCAATTGGAGAACCACAGTGGATAAATCATTTTTGAACAACCTTGATTTTTTTTAACTTGTATAAAATATGTTGGGGAATGTGAAACAATGATCTCTAAGGTTTTGGATCAATATCTCATTGCATTAACTCTTCCTTGAATCTAGTTTTCATGATAGGAGAATGATTCCTTAAACATTTATGTCATGACTGTTAATAAGATAGGATCTAGTGAATTTCTGTGGTGTATATAGTAATAAGGAATTTTTCTTAGCATGCTCCTTTGAATAGCTTGGACAGTGCATGACCCAATTTCATCTTCTTTCCAATATTACCCAACGAGGCATAAGTGAATTTTTTTGTAATTATAACCATAACATAGGTCATGTTCCCTTTATGTTTCAGCAACGTTGAAAGCTTTTTCAAAGTTGGCCTCTTTTCCTTAATATTAGCATTATGTATTGCATCATCTTATGAAGTTTCTCTTGTAATTATTCAAAAGTGATTTGGAGCTTTTGAAATTATTTGGTCACAAAATCAACCCTAATCAAAGTTTGACATTTTGTTCTTGCAAAAGATAGGTTTTATGTATGACTTTTTCTTTAATATTTGTCCTAGATTTGATTACATGGACGATAACCTCATTCTTCTATTGATAATTTATGGAGCATTTTACAATTGTTAAACTTGAATTTCTCCTTTCACATAAGGATGATCTTCTTTCATTCCCATAATATTGTCAACTATTAGGGTTGCTCTCCCCCTGAGATGCTTCACTCTTCATAACCGGCAATCTCATGGAAACACATTGGATTTCTTTGCTTCCTTGAGCAGCTTACCCTGAGGCCATGTTAATTTAAATTCTTCATTGACATCACTGGTTGGTCATTCTTCATTTTATAAACTTTTATGGTGTGCCTTTTATAATTTGCATTCCCTTATGGCTTACTATATGGCCTTCTTTGACTAATCTCTTCCATATTTTGTTAATATTTCTTTAAGATACAAGGCAGCTTGCAATATTTTTCCATGTGACCAAATTTGTCACATACATAACATCAATGGCCAAGGAATGAAGGAAAGTGTTTGTTTTTTCTTGTTCCCTTTCTACTCTTCTTTCCATAGTGTTTGCAGTCAACAACTTATTTCCTAAATCATTGCACAAGAAATAATATCCATAGAAAGAGTTTTTTACCTAATGATTAATGGTCTTCTCATAGGTAGAGGTATATTTTCTGGAGAATACTTCCTTTTCCGATGCAACTTTGTTGATAATTCTTCGTTTGTTTACTCTTACAGTCGGTTTCTACATGCCCAAGTTTATGGAAATGGAAACACATGACATCATTCATTTAGGGAGAAAAGGAGTTTTTATTCCTCCTTTGAAATATTGTAGGCTTTCTATACTCATCTCCAATAGGAAATTGCATCCTTGCAAAGTCCAATTTCTTTGTCTTGCTCCTCTATTGTTGATTATGTTGCTTGTTCCCTTACTAATCGTGTTCTTGGTACCTTATTCTACATACCTTTTTGGAGATACTTTATTTTCTTATGTGACTTCATTGAGTTACTGATATTTTCAGACTTATGTTTCATGGAGACAACCTCCTCTTCTAAATTTCCATATTGTATTTTCTTTGTATCTAACTCATTTCTTGTTGAAACAAGATCTGATCTTCTAATATTTCACATTGTTCTTCTCTTTCCTCTAGCCTATTGTTGATCACTTCTTCAACTCTTCTTGTTTCTTCCAATTTTGTTCTTAGGCTAATGATTTCTTCCTTGTACTCGTGCTCTTTCTTATCACATATGTGCAACATTTTATTTTGATCTTTGTTTTCAATTGCAAGTCTTTATATTTCAACCACAACTAAGTCAAGCTTATAATTTCCTCATGAAAATCAGGTACATTCACACTAGTATAACATGTATCATTAGACTAAACACTTTCTCTCTTATAGACCTTTTTATTCTTCCTCTTATTCTTCTCATTTTCTCCATTGTTGCTACTAAGATCTCCTTCATGCATGAGTTGCAACCTATCCCAAATTTCTTTTTCATATTTGAGATTTATCACCATATTAAGATCCAAATTGTGAAGATTGTGTAGATTTCACATTTAGCCTAAGCATTCCATTTTTTTTCTTGTGTAGAGGGGGGAATATTTATTGTATACATCACACACTAGCTTCCATACATTAGGTCCATAAACCATTAGTTAAAATTTTACCTTCCCTTTCCATTCCTGAAAATTTGCAGTACTGAGCATAGGCACACTTTGACAATCCATGATTTAACTAGGTCTACCTTCCAATTGTTAAGTTGATACAAAAGGAACCAACTATGATACCAATTGTTTGAAACTTGACTAGACTTATAGGGGGGTGAATCGGTTTAGTGCATTCATGGACATCAAATTTGTTGAGAATGCAGCAAGATGATGGAGCTTAGTGAAATGAAGTCGCCTTCACTAAGTGGGCCCGCAGGCAAATTCTGGCGCAAAGTCTATTTTTAGACTATGTCTATTTTTAGACATATGGAGCATGGTTCGGGGATTCCAGTTTGAGATTCTTGGAGCATTGGTAATGTTGGTAAAAATAGATGAGACTCTATTTTTGAGGTCAAAGAGGTCGAAGTCTATTTTTAGACTGCCTCTCCTTAAAACAGGGAAGTCAAATATTATTTACCCTTAATAATATTTAGACTATAAACAGCAGTTTACTCTCTTGGAGCACTTCAGTTCGAGCTACCGAAGTGGCTCATGCATCTGACAGAGGAATCACGTGGTTCCCAAGGGTTTGATGGCATCATGCATGGTTGACTTCAGTTGGACTTCAGTGGCAGAAGTTTGGAGGAGTTAATGAGACAGCTAGTGGAGTTGTGTTCTTTTTATTTTAGTTGAACTGATTGAGATTAGTTTAACTAGCTAATCAATTAGTTATGAGTGGAGTGAATTAAATATTATTTAATTCATTAATTAGTAACTCATTATTCAACTCAAGAACACATCAGTTCACTACAGTGCATGATCAGTTCAGTGGAGACCAGTGAAAGAGGTAGATGAAAGGGTGTAGTTAGCTATCAGTGGCGACATCAGTTGTGCATGAGATTTGCACCACACTTGGAGGATTTGTCCATGACAATTGCACAATCAAGCCAAGGACATTCGAACCTTGGATCTCTATATAGATAGGCCTGGATTGCGCAATAGAGGCAAGGCAATTGGCGGTGAGTTTTGAACCAGTAACCTGTTCAAAACTGAGCTAGATTGTGGGTAACTGTATGAGAAAGTACTGAGTACTTGTGAGGAGTATTGTACTGAGTTGTTACTTGATTTCTCCATTATAATATACACAATAGTTGCGGGGTTTTCAGCTATAAGCTTTCCCCATACATACTTTGTTAATGTGTATGATGATTTGATGTGTTATCGCTTGATTTTATTTCCGCATGTGTGATGATCTGAGTTGAGTTGAGTGGAAGAGATTATGTGTTGTGTATGAAGTTCAAATAGTATGTGACCAGGATAGTATCGGTGGATAATTAATCATTATTCAGCAAATTTCTACATGGTATCAGAGCTATTGAAGTTCAGATTGATCATCACAGTGATTACAAACTTATTTCGGTAGACAGAGTCTGCATGCGGGCCAGGTAGCCTCCGGATTCATATTTCTTCGGAAAGTGAAAGGTCTGGTAAACACCCCTTGCAGTCGATCTCTGTGCTAGAAATAATTTTTTCTCACGATCTAGAGCGGTTGAGCTTTGAGGTGGAATTCGAAATTTTGCAGCAGTTTTGTTTTCTTGGTGCCGGTGTTGAAAATGTCTTTCAATGGTTTGTGACTCGAATATGCTCTTGAAGGCAGTTCGAATTATGTTGCATGGAAGGATCGCATGGAAGCAATATTAGAAGATAATGGTCTCAAGGAGTTCGTAGATACGGATGTCCAAAAGCCCACTGATCCTGCTGAAGTCGATGCATGGCAAAAGAAGATGGCGAAGTGTCGAAGGATCTTGTTGGAGGGCGTCAAGGATCATATTGTATCCAGCCTGCATGGAAAGGCTTCTCCATATTTAATGTGGAAAGCTTTGACGGATCTATTCTAGAGTAAGAGCGACCAAAGGAAGCTGGCGCTCAAAGATAAGCTCGGGAACATCAAGATGGAGAAAGGCGACAGTATCGCCAAATACCTCACGAAGTTCACTCAATGCAGAGATGAGCTGGGAAGTGTGGGGGTGACTGTCGAAGACGAGGACATGGTCGACCTGGCTCTCCTTGGTCTTCCGAAGGCTTAGCACTCATATCAAGATAGTGTCAATGGTCGGGAGAAGCTGCCGGGATGGGAGCGCCTTTGGGCGGATCTCATGCAGGAGGAGATAAGGAGGACTACTCGAGATGGATCTTCATCAAAGGGAGCTGATGAAGAAAACTGCGCTTTGGTTGCCAAAGAAAATAAGGGGAAGGGTAAGAAAACCTCTCATTCTAGTGCAAAGGGCAAGAAGCAGGATATGGCGAAAGTGAAGTGTTTTCACTGCCATGATCACGGACATTATGCTACCAATTGTCCAAAGAAGAAGAACAAGCAAGCGGGAAGATCTGCAGATGGAGAAGCTTTGGCTTCACAGTTCGAGCTTGACTTTTCACTGATCGCATGCTTGGTTTCAAGTGTGATGGGATTGGTATGGTTCTTGGACAGCGGTGCGTCATTTCATATGACGGGAGATCGGGATTTGTTCTCAGATCTGGAGGACAAAGATTTGGGTGTGCACATCGAGATGGGCGATGATGGTAAATACAGTGTGACTGGTATCGGTACCATATCCTTTCAGAGGGAGTCTGGTAAACCCTTTGTACTGAAGGATGTCATGCATGTACCTGGATTGAAGAAGAACCTGATTTCAGTAGCGATGTTGGAGGATAAAGGGTATGATGTGGTCTTCAGCGAAGGAAAAGCCTTCCTGCGCAGTAAGACTACTGGAGAGACCCGGAAGATAGGGGTTCGAACCAAGAACCTTTATCAGTTGCAGGTAGATGGCTGCGCAGCTATGGCATGCAAAGTGGGAGAAGTGGTGAGCCGGGATGATGAGGGCGAACTGTGGCACAGGAGATTGGGCCACCTTCACCATGGAGCTTTGAAGATTCTACAGCAGATTTCTACTAGGCTTCCTAAGGGCACTCTTGCGCAGTCAGATCAGTGCAAGGGGTGTACTTTAGGGAAGTATGTGAAAGCCACCTTTCACGAGAAGGATAGTCACGCCACGGCGATCCTTGAGAGAGTTCACACAGACGTGTGTGGTCCTTTCTCAGTTGCTTCGACAGCAAAGCACAGGTATTATGTGATCTTTGTTGATGATTTCTCTCGAAAGTGCTGGATCTTCTTCATGCAGAAGAAGAGCGATACATTCGCGAAGTTCTGTGAGTTTAAAGCACTGGTCAAGAAGGAGTCGGGGAAGAAGGTGATTGCTCTACGGAGTGATAACGGTGGTGAATTCATCTCGGCTGAATTCAAGGAGTTCTGCAGCGCAGAAGGGATTCGGAGAGAGCTCATCGCACCCCATAACCCACAGCAGAACGGGGTGGCTGAGCGGAAGAACAGAACGATCGTGGGTGCCGCACGGGCGATGTTGCATGATCAGGGCCTACCCCTTCACTTGTGGGCTGAGGCATGAAATACAGCAGTGTATGTGCAGAACCGTTGTCCTCACAAGGTTCTTGGCATGAGTACACAGGAGGAGGCTTATTCTGGCAAGAGGCCTGATATTTCCCATTTGCGGATTTTTGGTTCTCCTGTCTACATGCATGTGACGAAGGATGCGAGAAGGAAGCTGGATCCAACTGCTGAGGTTGGAATATTTGTGGGGTGCACTGATACACCTCACAACTACCGGGTGTATTTGTCAGACAGTCGAAAGACTGTTGTGCGACGGGATATAAAATTTCAGGAGGAGAAAGCCATGCGGTGTTCGCTTGAGAGGGAGCTACACTTGCATGCAGATGAGGAGCTGTTAGTTCCTAAGGAGGAGCTTCCGGATGTGGATCAGCCACAAGAGGAGGTTCAGAAGGTGGAAGAAACCACCCAGGCAGCGCCAACCATCAGAGGGCGCATGCGCACTACAGAAGCTGAGCGACTGGCTCGGGATGCAGAGAAGGTTGTAGGACCACCTACAGCACAGCGCAGACAGAGATAGTCACCGGATCGGTACACTGGATACATGGCTCTTGTGAGTCAATGTGTTGTGACAGAGCCATCCTCTTTTGAGGAAGCTGTGGAGGAACCCGCATGGGTTGATGCCATGATCGAAGAATATGATTCGATTGTCAGGAACAGTGCATGGGAGATTGTCCCAAGACCGGAGGGGAAATCAGTGGTGGGTTCGCGATGGATCTACAAAGTGAAGCA
Organism: Pinus albicaulis; assembly: GCA_034641835.2. NCBI lineage: Eukaryota > Viridiplantae > Streptophyta > Pinopsida > Pinales > Pinaceae > Pinus > Pinus albicaulis. Next base: position 1,040,994,167 of record CM076578.1, read on the forward strand.
GGCGGCTGACGGGAGTGTGGAGAAGTACAAGGCGAGATTTGTCGCCGGTGGCTTCTCACAGATCGAGGGGATCGATTATGAGGAGACCTTTGCACCTGTCGCAAGGTACTCTTCCATTCTACGGACGATCCTTGCTCTCTCAGCGCAGATGGGGTGGCACATTCATCAGATGGATGTGAAGACTGCGTTCCTCAATGGAGTTATTGAGGAAGAGGTGTACATAGAGCAGCCTGAAGGTTTTGAGATCTTCAGCAGTGAGTCGCATGTGTGCCGACTCAAGAGAGCACCGTATGGGCTGAAGCAAGCACCTCGTGCTTGGTACACTCGGATAGACAGCTACTTCACCGGGCTTGGATTCTCCAAGAGTGAGGCGGATCCAAACCTGTACCAGATTGTGGTGGAGGGGAAGCTGTTGATCATCGTACTGTATGTAGATGATCTGATTGTGACTGGCGACGAGCAGTTGATACTTTCATGCAAGGAGGATCTTGCACGAGAGTTTGAGATGAAGGACCTGGGCATCCTTCATTATTTCCTGGGATTGGAGATTTGGCAGCGCAGTGGAGGACTGTTTGTTTCTCAGGGCAAGTATGCCCGGGAGATTCTGGAGAGGTTCAACATGCAAGGCCGCAAGCCTGTTGACACTCCTCTTCCTGGTGGTTGGAGGAAGGAGGATGCTACTTCAGCGGAGGTAGTGGATGCCACTGTCTATCGACAGTTGGTGGGGTCGCTTATGTATCCGGTCAATACACGACCCGATATATGCTATGCAGTTAACCAGCTTTCGCAAGCTATGGTTAAGCCTACCAAGCTCTTTTGGAAGGCATGCAAGCATGTATTGCGCTATATTAGAGGCACATCAGGATATGGTCTATGGTACAGACAGAGGGGACGCGGGAGCAAGCTTCGGCTTCAATCGATGCGCATTGGGCAGGAGCTCAACCACCGAAGAGCACCGGGAGGAGTTTTCGAAAGATTGGGTCGGCGGCCAGCTTCTCAAGACAGGGAATCGTAGATCCGTGGCACGGCCCAGTTAGAGGCCGAGTACATGGCAGCAAGTTTGGCCGCATGCGAGGCTATTTGGATGAGGAAGATCCTCGCAGGTTTGTTCAGGTTGCATTTGGAGCCTACAGTGATCTACTGTGATAACCAGAGCTGCATCAAGCTCTCGGCTAATCCAGTATTTCATGATAGGTCCAAACATATCGACATCAGGTACCATCATATTAGAGATTGTGTTCAACGGAGAATCATGATGCTTTCATATGTTCCCACGGAGGATCAGGATGCCGACATCCTGACGAAGGCGCTCACCAGGAGCAAGTTCGAATTCCACAGAGGCAGGATAGGGATTGCAGATAATCCATATCTTGCTGAGAGGGAGTGTTTAGAATGCAGCAAGATGATGGAGCTTAGTGAAATGAAGTCGCCTTCACTAAGTGGGCCCGCAGGCAAATTCTGGCGCAAAGTCTATTTTTAGACTATGTCTATTTTTAGACATATGGAGCATGGTTTGGGGATTCCAATTTGAGATTCTTGGAGCATTGGTCATGTTGGTAAAAATAGATGAGACTCTATTTTTTAGGTCGAAGAGGTCGAAGGCTATTTTTAGACTGCCTCTCCTAAAAATAGGGAAGTCAAATATTATTTACCTTTAATAATATTTGGACTCTAAACAGTAGTTTAATCTCTTGGAGCACTTCAGTTCGAGCTACAGAAGTGGCTCATGCATCTGACAGAGGAATCACGTGGTTCCCAAGGGTTTGATGGCATCATGCATGGTTGACTTCATTTGGACTTCAGTGGCAGAAGTTTGGAGGAGTTAATGAGACAGATAGTGGAGTTGTGTTCTGTTTATTTTAGTTGAACTAGTTGAGATTAGTTTAACTAGCTAATCAATTAGTTATGAGAGGAGTGAATTAAATATTATTTAATTCATTAATTAGTAACTCATTATTCAACTCAAGAACACATCAGTTCACTACAGTGCATGATCAGTTCAGTGGAGACCAGTGAAAGAGGTAGATGAAAGGGTGTAGTTAGCTATCAGTTGTGACTATACTGTTGCTATTTGCAACACACAGATAGGAGGATTAAGCCCATGAGGATTGCGCAGTTCAGGCTGGTGGTTTATCTATATAAAGAGGCCATCCCATAGCATTGAAACAAGCAATAGAGGCAAGGCAATTGGCGGTGAGTTTTGAACTAGTAACCTGTTCAAAACTGAGCTAGATTGTGAGTAACTGTATGAGAAAGTACTGAGTACTTGTGAGGAGTATTGTACTGAGTTTGTTACTTGATTTCTTCATTATAATATACACAATAGCTGCGGGGTTTTCAGCTATAAGCTTTCCCCATACATACTGTGTTAATGTGTATGATTATTTGATGTGTTATCGCTTGATTTTATTTCCGCATGTGTGATGATCTGAGTTGAGTTGAGTGGAAGAGATTATGTGTTATGTATGAAGCTCAAATAGTATGTGACCAGGATAGTCTCGGTGGATAATTAATCATTATTCAGCAAATTTCTACAAAATTTATGTTTTCTTTTCTTTTCGACATTTATCTGAAATATTAAATGAACAACATTCCTCCATATAAAAAGTGTATTTTAATACATAAAAAACATTAATTTGCGACATAAAAATCAACACACATAAGCAACACATGTGGACACTAGATATAAGTGGAAACCCATAAAGGGATAAAAACATGAATTTTTTTTTGTGATAAAAAGGCAAGCTCCTACTTCTATGTTACATCAACTTTTGGAGGCCCTAGCCTCTTTGCTATTTTGCAAGCTACAACTTTTTTGGAAGCAACAACCTACTTCGTCTTTTACATTAACTTTTTTGCAGGCTACAACCTATAAGATGATCCTACCTCTATTTGTTTTTCAAGATAAAATTTGCTTGCAAGTTCCCACTTCCACTTTAACAAGCTCCAACCTGTTCTTTTTCAGGCTACAACTTGAAAGGAGACTATAATCCCCTTATATATAAAAATATATTGTGTTGGTTTACCTTGTCTATAATTATGCACACCTCGATCTCTTTGTCTTTGCCTTCCCTTCCTCAAATGAGCTTCACATCAATTATTATTCCTCTTTCTTTGTGTTAGGTAACTCACGAACAAGGTCTCATAAAAATTATTTCAACTCACAAGCTCACCAATAATTTTTCCTTCTAGAAGAACATATTTTATAAATATAGTTTGTTGGTTGTTATTATTCCATGTAGGAGAATGAAGTGAAAAGTTTTCCTCTTTGCATTCTAGGGTTGTCTTTTTGTTTCCCAAACTTATTCAACTTTTGAATATTAAAACACATAAAATTTATTTCAAAATATTAATATAACATGCATTAACATAAGCCAACTTTAATTATTGCAATAAGAAACCATTAATTTTCATCCTATTGCATCACAACATTAACTTGTGACGTGCATCCTCTTGCCTTAACTTTCATCACAACATTTTTATGTACCTCTACAACATACCTTTCTCAATTGACCTCTGAAACATGCCTTTGTCAACTGACCTTTGCAACATAACTAGCTCAACATCACAACATACTCTGACAAACTTTACATGATAAAAAACTTTAGATAGGGATAACAATACAAGAATACCGTCCACAACACAATATATGCAAGCAAATACTTCTGACAAGAAACATACTCAACTGCTTCACAACATACTCAACAATCATTTGCAACATACCTTATTGCTTAGTAAATTAACAATTGTAACATCACAATCATATCAATCATGTCACCAACTTCAATTGTGGGATACCAATGCATCCATTAGTTGGAACCATTTACCATCAATGAATCCTATGCCAAAACCCCCTCCAAACTTGGGTCACTTATGATAACATCCATGCCCCTTAGGAGTTGGGTCACTTATGAGAACATTCACTGGGTGTTTAAAGGAATTGGACATGTTGAGTGTAGGAAATTTTTTATTTTATTTGGCATTGTAGATCTACATAAAAAAATAATCTTAGCATTACATGAGCATATCTAATTGTAATAAATTTAACCTATTTAATATCTTTAAGGATGTTTTTAAACATGTCCTTAAAGATCCATTGGAACTTATTATGTTAGGATAATTCCTTACTAATTTGTAAAGTATACACTTGCAGCTAGTCCTTATTGGATAAATTTCAGTGAATATCTATTAGAGGAGGTGTTGACAGTGTTGGACCCGCCAACATTCAGGGGATCTCCCTTATATGAAGTCCCAACTAGACCTCACACTATTTTGAGTAGAAGTCCCAATAGTGGGGTGTTAATGATCTACCTTGGTTGCAAATATGCATAGAGTAGTGAACAGTTTCTTTGGTGAAAACAAGTGCGCGACCCTGCGGAAATTAAAGTGCAATGCATGAAGGTTCCAACAATGAAGGGGAAAATAAGTGTGCCCCTTAGAAGCTTGTAATTTTACACAACTTGGAAGGAACACGCGAGCATAATGACATCGCATGAACTAACATGCGAAATAGTCCACAATTTAAGGTGATTGATTAATACATCGACATGCATCCAACAAGATTTGTAAAAATGAAAACGAAATAGTTCATAAGCATATGCGTAATTTAAATAACATACATCGCAAATACAACAAGAGAAGTCCTACTATATTCACAATATATGCATGAAATCATGTCGACTCTGAGTTTTATTAAAAGTGATAGTTCCAATCATACATACACCATTGACAAACCATTTGCCCCAATAGTGGAACGTGAATTCAACAACACCTGCTCCTCCAAATAAGTATACTCCATCTATGTTATGGAGAAGCCAAGGCTCTAACAAAACACCCAATCTCTTCCTAAGCCTAAGCTTAGGAAAAATATTTCCTCCCAAAATCCCCTTACATGAGTTATGAGGATATATTATAACAAAGGGGGGTGACTCTCCACATGCCCCTTTCTGACTCTTGGACTTCCCTTGTGAATCTTCAACTTCTTTACAAAATGACTCATTACATTACATTATGACTCTTCTCATTCCTATATGGGCACTTGGAATTTCACTTTTACAAATAATTACAAATAATACTACATTTTCCACTCATACCCATATGAGACAAAATAGGGTAGAGACAAACTTGACAACCTAACAAGAAAAAATACTATGATGCCTGAGTTTGGGAGACCTCTATCTCAACAACTTCTACTTGATGCTTCTCAATCACATATTGATTCCAAGCTCAATATTGTGCAATGACATCCCCAAACTGCGTGATGGTGTCAAGCTAGAAGCAAACTCTAGCCTCCATAGCATCCAGATAAATTATTTGGAGCCATTATTAACTTCTTTCTCAAGCAGGAGCATGATTTTTCTGATCTGGAAAGTACTACCAATGTAGTTCTGCATGTTCTATCTGTTCAACTCCAAATCCTCCTTAGTGGCAATATCTTTTAGCTGCTCTAAGTACTCTTCAATCTTCTGCCTGATTTGATGTTTGCGTTTATTTTCGGTGAGTGATCCGAATAATGGGATCTTATGGGTTCAAACCATGAAATCCAAACTGTTGTATAACCATATATATGAGGCTTGAACATTTCCAATGAAATAGGTGTGTTTATTGTTGTTTTGGATCAACATCTGAACTCTTTCTTTCTCCAGCTCTGCCTGCAGCTTCATTTTCTTCACCAAGTGTTGGAGCGGGGTCCCTTGGGGTACAATTTTGGTTATTGTTTTCTTATATTTTGTTTTTTTCATTGCATGGAAGAGTCAAAGGGTCTTTGAGGCGGGTCAAAATCCTTATTCAATGTAAATGGGTTTTAAGGGAAAACTATGAGTCTCAAACCATGGTATCTGCGCGCTAAGATTAGTATAAATATAGATAGATCAATTCAATTAAAATATCATATGTTGGACTATGTATGTTTGTTAAATATTTCAGTCTAGGTCTGGGTTTTTGGGTAGAAGGCTCTTGCTGGCTGTGTGCATGAAGACCTAAGTCCTGGTTGTGTGAGAACTCCGCTAGCTGTGTGTGCGGAAGGTTAATTGGTATTGAAAAACTGAATGTATTGAATTGGTGGATCTCTTAATATAAAATATTGTTTTGGCGAACTTGAGACTATTATCTGATTGATGTGTTATGTATTTTTTATGTATCTGTTATTTGCTTAAGATCAGAATATGTTCTCTTATTGCATCTTTACTTATGTTTATGATTAAATGCATCTGTGTAATGAATGAAGTATATTACGTGTGAAGTATATTGTTGATGAATAGATCTACTTAAAGTATATTTGTTTACTGTGCAAAAATACATATATATTGCATGCTAGGATGATCTACGACGAAGGGTCAATATGTTGACCTGTTGTTAATCTATTGATGTGCATGTTTGCATATCTTCTGTGATAAGTCTGTTTGGGGCCACCACATTATATTCTTCCTCAGGGTGTGGAAACCTGGTTCTAGCACCCCCCATACTACTTTGGGTGAGACTTTGATCTATGCAAGTAGGTCATTGCCGAAAAGGCCAGTATTTGGAGGGTTTTTTGGTTGCGCAATAAATCTAAACCTGGGTCAAGACACCTCAAGCCAAAAAATGGTTTTGTTGCCAGGACCAGGATAATTTTCACGGAGAATTGATGTATTGGCATCCTATGCAGAATGAATTACAAGATTGGTTGGATAGAAAGATCCTTGAATTCGTGATCCAAGAGAATCAAAGTTCTAAATTATCTGCTGAAGATTGGGTTCAAAATTATATTTATATCGAATTTCACGAGATATTATTTGCTTCCTTTGCGACTGAGTTGCATGGGTGGTTGTCTCGATTGACTGAATTTAATACATGCACAAAGGACGACGCGGTCATGTAGTGGACTCTAGAATTGGTACAGCAATTAGAAAAGACCAGCAATACGATTACCCATGCGATAGATCATTGGATCGATCATGTTTTGGGAGGATTCACGACTAAGTTTGCTATTGATAATTTTGTGTCTTATTTTGAAGCGGAAAGAATATTTTTCAAGGGTCCTAGAGGTAAGTTCCTATGGTCTTTGAAATGGTGGATTAAGATGATATTGTGTGAACAAGGTTCTCTGTGTGATCATATCACGTGAATATCTCGAAGAGGCCCGACTACACGCAGATCTAGAAGAAGGGTTTTTTTACAGTCCTCTCAAGGGTAGATCTGATAGTGACGACCAACCAGAGATAAGTAGCTCTAGTGAATTTGCGTGCTCTCAAGAAGAGGAAGTCTCACAAGGTTAGAATAATCAATAAGTGTTGACCATAGTCCAGATACCATCCACTCGACTTCCACACTTATCTCACAAGTCATCCACTCCACCTCCACCAAGCGCAGATATGTCCGCATCTATGAAATTAACTACTTTCAGAGGTATTGGGAATGAATATACAAAACAATTTTAGTTTTTCACTGATGTCATATGAAGAGCAATATAGGTTAATAGTGACGATGTTAAGAAAGCAAAGTTAGCCACCGCTTTTCAAGACCACGCGTTGGATTGGTATATAATATATGTATCATCAAACCCTAATGCAACAATTAATGATCTAAAGGACGCCCTAAAAGAACAATTCAAGAAGCCAAAATCATATGCGCAATGTGTCACGGAGTTGAATGAATCTGTATGGGATGCGGATCATAGGTTGAAGCGCACTATCAGAGACAGTGGATTCGCTGTGATTGGAACTCAGCAAATTCATAATCATTTAGAAGCAATGCAGTTGGAGATTTAGAATCTGCACAAAGATAATGGAAAGGAAGTGTGCACATATGTATGGTGCATATGGTTTAAAGTTGTTGGGCATCATAAGGACCAACGCCCTGTGTTCAGTGATTATCTCCACACTGGAGGACCAAGCCCACTGAAGAGCATAGTTGGACTGAAAGGGACACCGACAGTATGGTGTGCAATTTGTCAGTATACGGGTTTGCATGCTATAAATTAATGTCTAAGGATTAGAAAATATATGCATGAGTTAAGGAAGATTTTTTGTAGATTATTCTCATCACTGGGACATGATGAACAATACTTTCAAAGTTTTGATTTAATGATTGAAAAACATGAGTTGTACAGAATGCAGGCTGAACCTACCTCACCAGCATCCCTGTCTAGGCGTGGTTGATTCCATACTAGAGGACAAGGACGAGGAAGAGGATCAGATGGTCGAGGAAGGTGTTGAAGTCCAACAAGAAATTGGAGCACACACACTAGTGTGGTACCAATAGGTCCTAGTGATACATTAGTGTGAAGGCCAATTTAATTAATTAAATTGGTGCAGTGTTTAATTTAATTTTCCCTTAATTAAATTGAACAATAAAATGTAATCTTATCTCATGATCACTTGTAATAGTTAACTGAGTGTGATAAACTCAGTTAACTCATGTATTTTGAGTTGAGGGTGGTTGGTGAGGCATACAGAGTAATTCTATTAGTTATGGAGTTCGAATTGCAATTGGTGCATTAGTTTAATGCATGAATAATTAGTTAAACTAGTTAGGTGAGTTAGATTCAGTTGAACTAGTTGTAACTGTTTGTTGCACTAATGAGAGATCAAGTAAATTAAATATTATTTAATTCATGATCAGTGATCTGCCATGCAACTAATGATTTACTATTAATAGTTGCATGCATTTCAGTTCCAGTGGAGACCCAGTTGATACAAAGGTTAAATGGATGTTAACTATCAGCTGTGTGATTAGTAGGTTGCCCGCATGCAACTAGACATCCATTGGATTTCCCATGATCCTTGCATATTTTTGGAAGGATGAAATTCCTAAAGAATAGGGATTGCATTCCACATGAATTATGCAAGCATGGTAGGTTGTGTAGAGGCTAAGAATTGGCTAAGTGTTGGTCAATTTTGTCTGGGACAGTGTGAGATAGTTGTGAGAGTGTTGGAGACTCTTGTGAGAAGAGTGCATTGTAATTGTTTCATGATTCCATGGTGAATATACAATAGAAGATAGAGGGGTTTTGAGTAGTAAGCTTTCCCCGGAAAATTATCTGTTTTGTGGTTTGATTTGATTCTTTCTACACTTGTTGTGATTGACGATTGTGTTTATTTCTCACAATTGATTTATAGAAGGATTCAGTATCTAGATTTAGTACATTGCTTGATCAGATTGAATCCATTGATATACATATGTTTTTATAATTTCTATAGAAGGGGACACCTCATCTTCTATAATTGTGGAGATGTTTTTCATTACACGTGCGAATGTCTAAATCCAGCTCGAAAATCTTGCAGGTACTGTAGGCAGTTTGATCATGTAATTGAATATTGTCTTGTTTAATTGCTAAGATGCAGGAGAAGAAAACACAAACCCCGACACAAAATATTCATATGGTAAGGGTGGATCTATGCGAAGAGTATCATAGCATGAATGTTTTCACTAGAAGTGGCGTAGCCACTAGTGAGGACAAAGGAAAAAATCTGGATGTTGATCTCTCGATCCGTAAGGCGCCTGAGAAAAAGGATGGATTTGATGTACAGCGTGAAAAAACACACTTTTGTAGAATCAAAGAAGGGTTTTACAGAAGCAAGCACATCAACATCAGGTAGACCTATGGATGTGGCATGAGTAGATGAAGAAACAAAGCCATTTTTACAATCTTGGTTCAAACTATTGCAGAACAAAAAGGCAGTGGAGAATCTTCAAGCATTGATAGATAACTGCGTAGAAAAAGAATAGCCCCGGATGGAGCAGAAAGTTGTCAAGAAGATCTACAAGAACAAAATAAGAATTTTACGAGAGATGCGCTTGACTACTTAGATCAGTGCCTATGAGATGGATCGAGTCATTTTGGATCTAGGATCTGATGAAAATTTCTTACCTAAGAAAACTTGGCAGTGCTTGGGAGAGCCTAATTTGGAGTGGTCTACTATTCAGCTGCGCATGGAAAATCAACATAACATCATTCCATTAGGAAGAATCTCGCAGGTGTTCATAGATATTGAAGGAGTTAAGGTGCTTGCATATTTCGAAGTCATACAAATCGTGGATGATATTGATCCCTATCGTGCGCTGTTGGGTTTATATTGGCCTATTGATATGGATGGCATCATAAATATTAAGAGGAGAAGCATGGTATTTGAGAACAATGGAACCAAAATTGTAGTGCCCCTAGATCCTTCAGAAGGTGCAAGATACATAGAAATGGTGCGCGCGGACAATGATGTTGACCATATCTATAAGTTGACTGTGTGAGATGATGATTGGATCAACTCGACAGCTGATGGAAGGCTTAATTAGGAAAAATGTAGCTCTTACTTCTCATATTCAGATGAATATTTAGAGGACTGGCAGAACTGGCTAAATGAAGTATCTGTGCTGCACTGCAAACGAGTGACCAGATCCCTTCATTGCATATCATCAGAGGTACGAGAATTACCGTATTATGATGGTTTAACTATGTAAACATGTTTTTAGGAGAACTATCTCAGAAGCATAGAGAATCCATGCATTGTATATTGCACTGTTCTCTACTCCAGCACGATGGTGGGAGACTCATAAAGGAAACTTGGGCAACAGGAAGAATGTACTCGAATGATGATATTGCGCTTTGAGTCCCCAACTACCAAAATGGAAGAGGTTTATTCCAAAAAGGGTGATCCATGCAGACATTTGGCCAAATGGACTGAGGTGTGGGGCACAGAGCCAAAACCGGAATGGGTGCACATGTTCATTCATATGTTGGGGAAGGTGCCTACTGATTGGTACCTAGAAACGGAGTTGCGCCGAGGAACCAATCAATGGTCTGCGCTGACCAAAAGTTTCATTTTAACCTTCAGCTTTGAGAGTGGGTTTGATTTCTTGGTTAAAGCATTGCAATGCATTCAATAGGTTATCTTTGATACTTCCAAGTCAGAGGTAGAACCCGTTTTTTTATGATGGGATGCACATATGAGGGATATTATCAATTGCAGAAATATGATAGTTGAAGAAACTATAGAATATCCAAGGAATATCACAATCCCTGAATCTGAGGGAAAACGCATAGTTGTTGGGCCTTTAATTATGTGTTGGATGTCACGAAGCCTCTGAAGGTTTGACAAGTGAACATTGGTATAGAAGAGTAGCCCAAATTGGCAAAGATTAGAGATTACTAGGATGATGATACAATGGGAAAGGTTGATGAGGTTTTGATTGAGTATCAGGACTTGTTTCCTACAAATTTTTTGGAGATGAAAGGGATAATTGGAGAGCTTGGGGTCATGAAGATCAATTTGAAACCGGATGCATGACCTGTGAAGCAGTGCCCATATAGACTGAATCCAAAATACAAGCAGAAATTTAAGGAAGAGTTGGATAAAATGGTTGTTGCAGGAATTATAGAACCAATATAGGAGTCTAATTGGGTGAGTCCTATGGTGGTATAGGATAAGAAGACTAAAGGATAAATAAGGATTTTTGTGGACCTACACAAATTAAATTATGCTTTCGTTCATGATCCGTTCCTGACCCCACTTTTTGACGAGATCCTTGATAATGTAGGAGGACATGAAGCTTATTCATTTATAGATGGTTTCTCAGGATATTATCATATCAGAATTGCGTCGGAGGATAGCAGTAAGACAAAATTTTCAACATAATGGGGATATTTTCAGTATATATTAATGCCATTTGGGTTGAATAATGCGCCTGCTATCTTCTTGTGCGTTTTCGTAACTGCATTGAAGGAATACATCCACAAGTTATTAGAAGTCTACTTTGATGACTGGACTATCTTTGGGTTGTTGAAAAAGCATGTATCAAGTCTGCGCCTAATGTTGGATACTTGTAGGATGTGTCAGATCTCACTTAATTTGAAGAAGTGCATATTTTGTGTGCCATTCGGGATATCGCTGGGCCATATTGTCTGCCAGCAATGGTTAATAGTAGATCTCTCGAAGATTGCAATGATTGTTAATCTAGAAGTTCCTATAAATCTCAAACAATTGTGCTCAATTTTGGGGCATACTGGATATTATCGAAATTTCGTCCAAGGTTATATGTGCTGATCATTGTTCCCATGGATAAATTTCTCAAGAAGGATATGTCATTCTATTGGGATCAAGAATGTGAGAAGAGTTTTGAATTGCTGAAGAAGAAGATGGACACTGCACCCATAATGGTCTTTCCAGATTGGTCAAAGGTATTCCATGTCCATGTTGATTCCTCAGGCATCACGCTTGGAGCTATTTTAGCATAGCTAGGAGTTGGGGATATTGATCACCATATTGCATTTGTAAGTAGGAAGTTATCAAGCACAGAGCGTAATTATTCAACTACGGGGAGAGAAGGATTGGCGATGGTTTATGCACTACAGAAATTCCACCACTGCCTATTAGGAGGCCACTTCAAGATGTTTACTAGCCACTCTGCTTTGAAGTACCTAGTAAATAAGCCTGTGTTTGGGGAAATATCTGCAGGTGGTTTTTGTTATTCCAAGAAAATTATTTTGAAGTTATTGTGAAGCCAAGGAGACTGAATGTTAGGCCAGACCATCTGTCGCGCATTGAAAATGGAGAAGATTCAACTAGTTTTGAAGATGGTTTACTAGATGCGCAATTATTTGTATAAAGGAAATTGATGATCATTTATTGACTACTAGACGTGCGCCCAAGGATTATACATTGCAATAAAATAAAGATTTGGTTGCGCACGTAGCTAACTTTACCCTCATTTCCTGTCAACTGTACAAGATGGGTGTAGATGAAGTTGTGTGAAGATATGTATTGGAATTTGAGAGATAATATATCTTAGTTGAATCTCATGGAGGGTTTATCGGAGGTCACTATGTAGGGAAATCTATTGCACAGAAGATCTTGTGAGTTGGTTTATGGTGTCCCACACTGCACAATGATGCATATGCGCATTGTTGCGCATGCAATGTATTCCAAAGGATAGGAAAGCCATCGCGCAGAGATGAGATGCCCTTGCACCGAAAAATGGCATTGCAAGATTTTGATAAATGGGCCATATATTTTGTTGGACCTATTGACCCTCCAAGAAATGAAGACAAGTGTGTGTTAATAATCACTGCGATAGATTATGTGACCAGTTAGGCTGAAGCTAAGCCTATGAAGGATTGTAGTGTGGAAACTGCTGCGCACTTCATATTTGCGAACATATTGACTCAGTTTGGATGCCCTAATATTCTAATGAGTGATCTAGGTATGCAATTTGTGAATGACACTATTGAAGCCCTGACCGAAGAATTTTGGATTCATCATCAGAACAGTACTCCATATCACCCTCAGGCGAATGGTGCGGTGGAATCTTTCAATAAGATGTTAAAGATTGCGCTCACTAAGGTTTGCAATGATAACTGGAATGATTGGGATGTGTGTATATCTACTGTTCTTTGGGCATATAGAACCACATGCAAGAAGTTGACAGGAAATACATCATTCAGAATGGTGTATGGGCAAGAATTTGTGATGTCAATGGAGTACATTGTTCTAGGTATGCGCATTGCAACATTCAAAAATATGGCAGAACAGGATATTATGGAAGAACAGTTGTCGCAGTTGGTCACGCTCGAAGAGGATCGCTTTATTACAAATTTCCATTAGCAAGTGCAGAAGGCCTACGAAAATGCATCGCATGATAGGCATAATAGATAGAAGGTCTTTAAGGAATAATATTTGGTCTTCTTGTATGACAGCAAGTTTGCGCGCCACCCAAGGAAGTTCAATATGCATTGGCTATGACCATATATTGTTAAGGAGATCACTGATGGAGGTGTGGTGTGTTTGGCCAGGTTGAGCGGAAAAAATCTTCCTAGGTATGTTAATAGAAGCTAACTGAAGCCTTACAGGGATGACCCTCTCGTTGCACACACCAAATGACTATATGGCCAGAGTATTGGATCTACGCAGAAGGGATGGAGGATGCGTAGACATGTGTGACGCACGCCTGGAAGCTGTGCGCGAAGGTTGACTAGATTGAAGAAGTGCCAAAATATAGTTGTTGGAACAATAAATCTAGACAAGGAAAAATTATTATCGTTTGGAGGAGCGTCTAAGCTGCATTTAATGAAGAGATTATGCTAGATTTGGATTTTCTTTATCATTTATGGAGCTACATTAATGCACAATAGACCTTTGAAGACGTTCTTGAGCTATAAATATGACCAAAGGGGTTGCATTAGTTCCCTTTGCCTTCTATGTTAATTTTGTGAATTGAGATCTATGATTTCTAAAGCCTATCTGAAGTCTATGTCTGGTCTTGATCCATTGTTTGAGGAGGAGTTGCGTCGTAGAGGTTTAGGCCACGTAATCCCGCCCAGTATGAAAGCCACCAAACCAGGAGAGGAACCCGTTGCGTAGGCCACTGAGACCCCCACGCTAGCTTGGACCAAGAATGGAATGACCACAGGGTCCTGGAAATCCCCTAGAGATAAAACCCCTAAGTTGCGCTCCACTGTGGCAGAGTGTCAAAAGAAGCCAATGGTAGAGTTTCCAGAAACCATAATGGAAGAAGATGTATTCGAGATTGATAATCTTTTCTTGCATTTTCCTGCCTATGCCGCACCGCGAAAGCTTCGATCAAGATCCCAAAGGACCTAGATAAATTACGTGAATACATAAATATTCCATTGATCTTGGAGAATGTCCACATGGAATGTGATATGTTCGCTAAATTTCTTATGCTGAAAATGGAGGATTAGGACCTCGCATATCACGAAACATTTCCATAGCTCACACCCCAGAGGTACTTAGATCAGGTTCCTTATGAGGGATGAATAGTGTGCGTTGAGATGATGTGCTGGGTGTTGGGCTTGCACAAAGTAGGGTTGCTAAACTTGTTACAGATTCCACACTTCGGGTGCAACCAAATCAACAATATCTATGTGCGGCAGTTGTTTGCACTAATTCATGACGATTTTTTATGGCACGTTGATCCATTGGATCACCGGCTTTCCTGACCAAGGCGCATACCCTATGGCAGACTTTGGAGGCAAAGGCCAGGAAAATAATTTTGTGGATAAAATTAAGAATGATTATCAGGTCACACGCCATAGTCGTTGGTTTGTTGTCAACGATATTAGTGACCCTGATGTCTAATTTTTCACTCTTTTCCTAGCCGGAAAAATGATGAGGAAGTGTAGACCGAAGGAAGTCCCAACTCAATTCATTGCGCTCACTGGGCAGTGTGAGAAGGGAGTGCAATACAATCGGACCCAGTACTTCTGTAAAGAATTCCTGGAAAATGGGCCTGAGGCACAGGAAGATGGGAAGCACTTTTATTACGCCTGGTTGTTTCTCCTGATAGCACTCATCGGTTGGAAGACGCTAGAAGAAACACAGTTTCTTGATATTGAGCTTGACATGTGTGAAGCCACGTGCTACGCCACACTTTGGAATTCAATGATTCCAGCGTGCATCACTAAAAACAAAATCTTCTAGGTCCTTTTTTACTCAGCTTTGTTTCAAGCCATCCATTCCAAGCCAAATTTGTCCCCAACCTTGTACGAAAAATATAAGCTAATCGCAGATTTCAAGGCAATGTTCCATAATATACATATCTGCGCAAAGGGCGTTGTTGAGGGAATTTGGTACGAGTTGTCGTATTTGGTTACAGAAGATGACTTCGTGCTTGTCATGGCAAAGAGGCTGCCAACTTGGTTGGAGCCACGCACCACGGGAGGTACATCCTCATCAATTCCAAAGACTCTAGCAAAGCCCATAATAGATACGGAGAAAACAGGTAAATACATTAGAGAAGAGTCCATGCCGACCATAACCGGTGAAACCATCGACTTAGAAAAAGAGACCGCGCCTGAAAATAACAATGTTAGTTCAAGGAGACTGAGGCTTAGACTGTCGAGGAGACACTAGCGCAGACCCAAGGGGACAAAGCACGACTCTCGGGATGTTTCCAATACCGTGACATCTAACACTGAGGATATGTGGACAGATATGGAGGCACAATACAAATCTACGCTCGAAAAAGTACATACTGGAATACATGATGTTAATGTGCAGGCGATCCTGATACAAGCGAGTGTGGCCCAGGAAATCCAGTATCAAGCGAGCGTGCCTGCCACCAGCACACAGCCGATCAACATAGTTTTACCATCGACCAGGAATAGCCACTAATCGATATCCCTACGCCTGCCATCAGAGTACAGTCATCGACTCTAAGCATGACTCTCTGAGCCTGTGAGAGATCAATGTTGATCTGGTTGTGCTGTCGGCATGGAAGCTCCACATGATTTACAACATGATTTTGGAAAAGCTACACTACAAAGAGGACCAAGAATACTGCGCTAAAAATGAGTCACAGTAGCAAGCATCCAAACTTCAACAAAAACAATAGACAACAGAGGAAGCGTGAGGTGCATTTGAGGCTCGACGCGCCACCTTGGAGGCAAAAATTTATCAAGTATGCAGTGATTTTCCAGCAGTCACTGCCTCAGCCACACCTACAAAAAAATTGAAAGGTTTTTCCACCGCATTTAAGGCATCGAGCGATGAAGTGAAAATTTTCCAAGAAGAATTTGAACAACAAATTGTAGATTTGCAGATGAAGCTGTAGCCAGAAACGCCACCGGAGGTCCGCAGAAGTCAAGGTCGCGATAGATAGCATATCATCTGCAGTCACAGAGTGTGGCCAATTTTTAGATGAAGCCATGGGTGTCTCGACTTCGGTTCAAAATGACCTAATGGTGCAGCAGTTGCGCAAATAATTGTGCGTGAAAGAGAAACAATTTTCCGACTTCAATATGGTGGCGCCCACATTGGTGATAGCACAGTGACTTTCCCGCCTTCAGGAGGGTCGAGCTATTCAGAAAGAGATATAATATTTGTGTCATCATGAGAAAAATTTTGAAGCAAGGATGCAGTCATGGGCTGAGAAAGCCCTACAGTTATCTCAAACATTGGATGGTGCTCTGAAGAGTCTTCAACAGACCCAATGCAACATCAATCTGGCAATTGAAGGGCCAACAACTGCAAAATTGGTGAACGAGGCATAGGGAGCTATTGCGCAGAGTGTCTAGGTGGTCTTGCCACTGAAGAGCTTTGTCAAAGCGCTCAAAGAGAAGATGAAGGAGCCCACCCCATAGTGACTCGGGACGAGTCACGAGTTTGTGTTGGGGGCATGTTGGAGCAGGGTCCCTCGGGGTACAATTTTGGTTATGTTTTTGTTACATTTTTTTGTGCGCGTTATGTAGAAAAGTCAAAGGGGATTTGGGGTGGGTCAACTCCCTATTCAATTTAAATGGGTTTTAAGGAAAAATTATGAGTCTCAAACCATGGTATCTGCGTGCTAAGATTAGTATAAATATAGATAGATTGAGTCAAGTAAATATATCGTATGTTGGATGATGTATGTATGTGCACAGATACTTAAGTCATGGCTGTGTGCGCGGAGGGTAATTGGTATTGAAGAATTGAATTTATTGAACTGGTGGATCTCTTAATATAGAAGATTTTTTTGGCGAACTTGAGTCTATTATGCGATTGATGTGTTATGTATCTATTATTTTCTTGAGATCATAATATGTTATGTTATTGCATCTTTACTTATGTTTATGATTAAATGCATCTATGCAATGAAAGAAGTATATCATGCATGTAGTAAATTGTTGATGAATAGATATGCTTAAAGTATATATTTTTACTGTGCATAACTACATATATATTGCATGTTGGGGTGATCTACGACGAAGGGTCGATTTGTTGACCTGTTTTTAATCTGTTGATGCGCGCATTTTTGTATCATTTGTTATAATTTTGTTTAGGGCCACCACATTAAATTATTTTCCAGGTTGCATAAACCTGGTTCTAGCACCCCCCATATTACTTCGGGTGAGACTTTGATCTACGCAAGCAGGTCATTACCAAAAGGGCCAATAGTTGGAGGGTCTAGTTTTTGCATAATAAATCTGAACTGGGTCAAGACCCCTCAAGCCAACACCAAGGTAGGCAGTGCCCCCTTGTATCACATTTTCCATTCTTGGACATCATTGATGGCAACTTGCACATTCTTAAGAGTCTTGACAAATTATTTTCTTTGTTACGACCATCCATGCAAGAAGAAAACTGCATTATGTATGGTCATCAGCTCCTCATAGAGGTCCTGCATGGTATCTCCAAGTGTTGATACTTCACCAAGTATTGTTTCTCTCATTTCCTCCACGTAGACCTAGGCGGAAGCTGCATTATGTGCTGTTGCATGGAGATGTTCTATCTCTTGTCGGGCAACCTATATATTTTGGACCAACTTCTTATTCTCAGTCGTCAAACACTGAGTGTTTGATCTCACTACACCCGTGAAGGCCAAGTTGGATTCGACAATGGTGTTTGGATTCATGTTGGTGTTCGTCATTATCACCCTTTCTCTAATGAATGCAGGTGACACATGATCATCCAAAAAATTCTTTCTCCATGCTTGTACTATCCTCTTATGGATTTCATCATATGGAAGATTGTACACACCCATTATCGGATCATCATTAAGAGGAACTATGTCCCCTTCCTCTCTCAGGGCTAACTCTGCGACTATAGGTGGTGGAGACTTAACAATGACCTGTGGTGCATTGGGAATCAAGTCAACATCTTCATCCCATGGCTCTGGTTCCAACTCCATCTCTGCAAATTCAATCAAGTCTTCAATCTGCTGAGTAAGCTCCCGAACCTACAATTGTTCGCTCTCTCCCTCTGCTGCTTGTTGGTTCTATTCTTGCTCTTCAACTTGAATCGATGTTGTTTATCCTACCATTACGCCTTGCCTTTATCCTTCTTCCTACTTCTACTTCTCCTCCTATTCTCTCCTCTTTTTCTCCCATTCTTCTCTCGTGTCTTGTTCTACTCTCTATGTTCTTAGTTCTACTTCTTGCAAGTTCTGCTTTTCTCTCTTTCTCCGCTCTACTCTTTGTATCCTCTTCTTCCTATTTGCTTTTGCTGCCAGATTTTTTGGTGTGAGGATTATATCCACTTTCATCTTCCAACTTTATTCTCCCTCTACACTGTTAGCAACCTTTATCTTTCCCTTGTCTTGTATCGAGTTGCTTCCTTCTATTGTTGTTGCTTCTGGAGTTGTTGTCGTTTGTGGAGTGTCCTATGAAGTCCCAGCTATATTGACTAGATCCTGGGGTCTGGAGGCATTGTAGCAATTCTTCCATGGATCCTCCTTCGGCCAATGAATTTCCTCGCTGACCTAATTGTAGTGGATTCTCGCACAACTTTCCTTGCAAATTCCCCTTATATCATATGGATTGGAGTCTTTTGTACCAAACTCAAACTTTCTTATGTATTTTGCTTTGGTATATGCAACTTTGAGATTCTTAATCTCATAATCTGATCTGCAAAGGAAGAGTGGACCATGGTGCTTTCTTCTTCCTATGCAGTGTTGTTGAAAACCCTGTGGTGAGAGGATATGACACTTCTTGCATGACAAGCTTGTTGGTGGCATACCTTGGCAAAAGATGCAGCGGCTTCTGTCCATCGAATACTCTAATAAGTGTGTCATCTGGTAAGGCAAAGCAATATGAAATCTCTGATATTGCCTCCATTTCTCCTTGTGACATGCAAGGTGGGTCCTCCTCAAAGATAAGCTTGTAGTGATTAGTTAGTTGTTCCATAACTCCTCTATGGCTGCAATATGTAAGCAACTTACAATAGATATGCATGGTATTTTCTCGTGGTGTCCATGTCTATTCCATGCCAGGAAACTGATTTTGTGCACATATTGCATCCAGTAAGTATGCAGGCATATAAAACATCGATTGCTTTTCCTTGGGAGAATCCCAAACTTGTGCTACATGGGCTCTCAACTAATGATCCAAAAAATCTGACCAGTTGAATGTCTTCCCCTTGTTCAGCACCTAGTTCAATAAGATGACCCACCCTTCAAGAAAGGTATTTTTTTTTATTGGTTGTAGTTCTACAAGCTAAGATAACCAAGATCTGATAGGCCTTCCTGAGTGACTTTTTCCTTTATGAATGGGTGGGTGTCTGTCAAAACTTTGATGGCTCCTTCACCCAACCTTTCACAATATCTCTTGTGCTCACATATTTGTGGGTGGAATAGAAGTGTAAGTCCATGATATTTACTAGCTCAAGAATATGATACATGTGTTGATAATATTCTGCCAAAAAGGTATAAATCTTATGTCCGTTGGAATTACTCAATGTCATAGTCTTCTCATCAATGTGTGAAACAATCCAGCTAATGACATCTGCACATGGGAAGGTTGGATATCTACATGAAACCCTGTATAATCATGACCATTCAACAATGAGATATACCTGTCAGTCTTCTAGATCTGCCTTGAAGTCCATTGAAAAACAAATTTAACCATCTACCATGTAGTGTTGACTCATTTTCTATAAACAATTAAGTATCCACATATACTGGAAAGTTAACTGGCACTTACTCAATTATTTCCCCAGTACTGATATCACTGATCTCTTTTGAATCAACTCTCTTTGGTGCCATGGTAACAATAATAGCTGGAGAGAAGTGCTCAACAATTCTAGTACCTGTGGGATAGAAAAGACACTGATGGAAAGAAAACATCATTATTTAGAAAATCTACTTTCAAGGCATGGTCAAGCAGAAAACTAACAAACTAGAAATAAGGATTGTGTAATTTTCAACAACAAGATGGATTGGTGGCATGTTGGACATGGGATCCCCTTGAAGAAAGCAGTAGAGAAATACTCCGTAGATCGAGGAGCAGAGCATGCAGCATGAATTTCATTTTTAGTCTTAGGGTCTTTGGGGTGGGTCACCCTTATTATGTAATGGGATGGGAATATTTTGTGAACGTTGAACTCCGCCCATGCTTTCAGACCATGGTATTGTAAATTAAAATCTATATAAGGAGTCCAGATAGAATTCATAGGCATAAACAAGTAGAATTTGATTAAATGAATTTGGGTGTAATACTGTTTTGCGTGAGAGTATTTCTTTTGGGTTAGAGGAAATTAGACTCTTGTAGCTGAGTGCGCGAAGACCTTAGAAATCCTGCAGTTGTGTGTGCATACCCCTGCAGCTGGGTGCGCGAGGTGAAAGTGAATGTATGAGAAAGATATGAGCAATTAATGAAATAACTTTGAAGATAGATCTGAGGTCATGTTGATGTGTTTTACTTTACTATTGTTTATGCTTATATGTGTGAAGTAATGGTTTTGATCTACAATTGCATAGTGTGTAGAAATTTGAATAACTGATATATTATTCACCGTGATTCTCCTGATCACACACTATTTTAACTTCATGCACAATACAAAATCTCTTCTACCATTGATCATTAATTGTGGAAATAAAATCAATTTCATGCGCACATTAAAACCATAAACAATCACACATATGGACACAGTATTTCATGGGAAATCTTGAAGCTGAAAACCCCCAACTATCTGTATATTATATGTCATAGATATCATGTAACAATCATTGTACAAAGCTCCTCACAAGCTCTCAGCACAACCTCCGATTGCTACACACTAATCAAGCTAGATCTAGCAAAACACATGCTCCAATATATGCCACCTGATAGCCAGCCTCTATTGCGTAATCAATGTTGTAGGATGGCTCATTAAATAAATTTAACCACCTGGCTTGTACTGCGCAATCCTCATGGGCTCCTCCAATCACTGGTAGTTGCAAATATGCAACAGTATAGTCACAACTGATAGTTAACCTGCTCTTTCACCTATCTCTGTACTGGTCTCCACTGAAACTATCCATGCACTAAAGTTAACTAATGTATTATTTAGTTGATTAATGAGTTTATAATTAGTGAATTAATTAATAATTAATTCACACCACTCTCACTAATTGTATCAATCAGTTAAACTAGATACAAATAGCTCAACTATGTTTAGATTAGTTAAATTGAATACAACTCCACTAACTCCTCAATCAACTCCACCAAACTCTCTCACATGAGTTCTAACTGAAGTCTCCATGCAATAGCTCCACTTAACCCCTAGGAATAGCGTAATTCCTTCTGTCAGCTCCTGTGCCACATCTATGCACTTAACTGAAGTGCTCCAAGAGAATAAGATAATGTTTATAGTCCAAATATTATTAAGAGCTAATAATATTCGACATATCTATTTTTAGACTGGCAATATATAAATAGATTCTGCCCAGTATGTCTAAAAATAGAAGTCCATCTATTTTTTTTCCAACTTGACCAACCATCCACAAATAGCATCCTGCAACTCATAGAACATGATCCATATGTCTAAAAATAGACATAGTCTAAAAATAGACTTTGCGCCAAAAATAGTCTGCGGGCCCACTTAGTGAAGGCGACTTCTTTCCACTAAGCTCATCATCTTGTTGCAATCTCAGCACTCCCTCTCAACAAGATAAGGATTATCTGCCACCCCTATCCTGCCTCTGTGGTATTCGAATTTGCTCCTGGTGAGCGCCTTCATCAAGATATCAGCATCCTAATCCTCCATGGGAATGTATGAAAGTAACATGATCTTCCGCTGCACACAATCTCTGATATGATGATACCGATCCGTGAAGCCATGCCGCCTCAACTCATCCTCCTGTCTGTACCATGATCCATATCCCGATGTGCCTCTGAGATATGTGCCTCTGAGATATCTCAATACATGCTTGCCTGCCTTCCAGAAGAGCTTGGTTGGCTTAACCATAGCTTGTGAAAGCTGGTTAATAGCATAGCATATGTCGGGTCGTGTATTGACCAGATACATAAGCGACCCCACCAACTGTCGATAAACAGTGGCATCCACTACCTCCGCTGAAGTAGCATCCTCCTTCCTCCAACCACCAGGAAGAGGAGTGTCAACAGGCTTGCAACCTTGCATGTTGAACCTCTCCAGAATCTCCCGGGCATACTTGCCCTGAGAAACAAACAGTCCTCCGTTGCGCTGCCAAATCTCCAATCCCAGGAAATAATGAAGGATGCCAAAGTCCTTCATCTCAAACTCTCGTGCAAGATCCTCCTTGCATGAAAGTATCAACTGCTCATCGCCAGTCAAAATCAGATCATCTACATACAGTACGATGATCAACAGCTTCCCCTCCACCACAATCTGGTACAGGTTGGGATCCGCCTCACTCTTGGAGAATCCAGAGTACGGTGGGAATAAATGTCTGTCAGAGTGTGTACCGAGCCACCCGAGGTGCCCCATTTGACCACTCTGACATTCTTTTGAGCCTGCACACATGCGACTCACTACTGAAGATATCGAAACCTTCGGGTTTCTCTATGTACACCTCCTCCTCAATCACTCCGTTGAGGAACGCAGTCTTCACATCCATCTAATGAATGTGCCACCCCATCTGCGCTGAGAGAGCAAGAATCATCCGTATGGAATAATACCTTGCGACAGGTGCAAAGGTTTCCTCATAATCGATCCCCTCAATCTGTGAGAAGCCTCGGGAAAAAAATCTTGCCTTTTACTTCTCGACGCTCCTGTCAGCAGCTTTCTTCACTTTGTAGATCCATCTCGAACCTACCACTGATTTCCCTTCCGGCCTTGGGACAATCTCCCATGCACTGTTTCTAACAATCGAATCATACTCTTCCACCATGGCATCTACCGATGCGGGATCCTCCACAACTTCCTCGAAAGAAGATGGTTCTATCACGATACACCTACTCATCATAGCCATGTATCTGGTATCTTGATACGGTGTTGTCTGCATGCCTTGGCCCCATGATGTAGGTGCTCCTACAACCTTCTACGCATCTTGAGCCAGTCCGCTCGGCTTACGTAGTGCGCTTCACCCTACGATGGTTGGCGGCACGCCAAGCCGATCTCTTCCACTCCATGAACCTCCACTTGTGGGCAGTCCACATCACGAGAATAATCCAAGGCCAAGGAACTAATAGCTCCTCATCTACATGCAAATGTGGCTCCCTCTCAAGTGAACACTTCATGGCTTTCTCCTCATGAAATTTGATATTCCGTCGCACAATAGTCTTGCGACTATCTAGAAAATACACACGATAGTTGTGAGGTGTATCAGTGTACCCCAAAAATATCCCAACCTCTGTAGTCGGCTCCAACTTCTTCCTGGCATCCTTTGTCACATGAATGTAAACAAGTGAACCAAAAATCCTCAAATGAGAAATATCAGGCCTCTTACTAGAAAATTCCTCCTCGGGTGTACTCCTGCCAGGCGAAGTATCACCGCGGGGAAAATGGTTCTGCATATCTTTAACGATGTGCATGCCTCCACCCACAAGTGAATGGGTAGGCCCTGATCATGCAACATCGCCCGTGCAGCACCCACGATCATTCTGTTCTTCCACTCAGCAACCCCGTTCTGATGTGGGTTATGAGGTGTTATGAGCTCTCTTTGAATTCCTTTTGTGCTGCAAAAGTCCTTGAATTTTCTAGAGATGAATTCACCACCATTTTCGTTCCTAAGAGCCTTCACCTGCTTCCTCGATTCTTTCTCAAACAGTCCCTTGAACTCATAGAAATTTGAGTATGTCTCGCTCTTCTTCTGCATGAAGAAGATCCAGCACTCACGAGAAAAATCATCAAAAAATATCACATAATACTTGTGCTTTGCTGTCGAAGCTGTTGAGAAAGGTCCACACACATCTGTGTGAATTCTCTCAAGGATCATCGTGGTGCGACTATCCTTCTCGTGAAAGGTGGCTTTCACAAATTTTCCCAAGGTACACCCCTTGCACTGATCTGAATGCGCAAGAGTACCCTTAGGAAGCCCGACAGTTTCTCCGAGTATCTTGAGCGCTCCATGGTGAATGTGGCCCAATCTCCGGTGCCACAACTCGCCATCATCTCGGTTCACCACTCCTTATGCCTTGCATGCCATTTCCGTGCAACCATCTACCTGCAATTGATAAAGGTTCTTAACTCAAACCCTTATCCTCCGGGTCTCACCAGTTGCCTTACTATGCAGGAAAGCCTTTCACTCGCTAAAGACAACATCATATCCCTTGTCTTCTAACATCACCACAGAGATAATATTATTCTTCAATCCTGGAACATGCATCACTTCCTTCAATACGAATGGTTTACCAGACTCCCTCTCAAAGGAAATGGTACCGATACCGGTCCCACTGTATCTACCATCATCGCCCATCTCGATGTGCACTCCAATATCTTTCTCATCCAGATCAGTAAACAAATCTCGATCTCCTATCATGTGAAAAGATGCACCACTGTCAAGAAACCACACTGAACCCATCACACTTGAGACCAAGCATGCGATCAGTGAAAAATCCAGCTCAAACTGCGAGGCTAAGGCCTCTCCAGCTGCAGATCCAGCAGCCTGCTTATTTTTCTTCTTCTGTGGAAAATTAGTGGTGTAATGTCCGTGTTGGTGACAGTGAAAGCACTTCACCTTGGACATGTCCTACTTCTTGCCTTTCGCACCAGATTGAGAAGCTTTCTTGCTCTTCCCCTTATTTTCTTTGGTAGCCAAAGTGAAATTCTCTTCATCAGAGTTCTTTGATGAAGATCATTCCCTGGTACTTCGCCTTATATCCTCTTGCACAAGATCCGACCAAAGTCGCTCCCATCCTGGCAATTTCTGCCGACCATTGACAGAGTCCTGATAAGAATGCCAACTCTTCGGAAGCCCAAGGAGAGCCAAGCTCACCAAGTCCTTGTCATCAACAGTAACCCCCACACTTCCCAGCTCATCCCTACATTGGATGAAATTCGTGAGGTACTTGGGCATACTGTCACCTTTCTCCATTTTTATGTTTCTGAGTTTATCCTTGAGCGCCAAATTCCTCTGGTCGCTCTTGCTTTGAAATAAATCTGTCAAAGCTTTCCACATCAAGAATGGAGAAGCCTTACCATGAAGGCTGGACACTATGTGATCCTTTACACCTTCCAACAGAATTCTTTGACACCTTGTTGTCTTCTTTTGCCATGCGTCAAGTGCGGCAGCATCGCCAGAAGTAGGTTTTGGAATTTCTGCAGCTATGAACTCTTTCAACCCATTGTCATCTAGCACCGCCTCCATCCTGTCCTTCCATGAAATATAATTCGAGCTTCCCTCAAGGGCATACTCCAATCGCAATCCGTTGAAAGACAACTCAACTTCGACACCAAGAAAACATTGCTGCAAATTCGAATTCCACCAGCACAAAACTCAACCGCTTTAATGTTTTGCAATTGCTCCAATGATCAATATCACTCTGATACCATGTAGAAATTTGAATAACTGATATATTATTCATCGAGATTCTCCTGATCACACACTATTTTAACTTCATGCACAATATAGAATCTCTTCTACCATTGATCATTAATTGCGGAAATAAAATCAATTGCATGCGCACATTAAAACCATAAACAATCACACATATGGACACAGTATTTCATGGGAAAGCTTAAAGCTGAAAACCCCCAACTATTTGTATATTATATGTCATAGATATCATGTAACAATCATTGTACAAAGCTCCTCACAAGCTCTCAGCACAACCTTTTATTGCTACACACTAATCAAGCTAGATCTAGCAAAACACATGCTCCAATATCTGCCACCTGATAGCCAGCCTCTATTGCATAATCAATGTTGTAGGATGGCTCATTAAATAACTTGAACCACCTGTCTTGTACTGTGCAATCCTCATGGGCTCTTCCAATCAATGGTAGTTGAAAATATGCAACAGTATAGTCACAACTGATAGTTAACCTGCTCTTTCACCTATCTCTGCACTGGTCTCCACTGAAACTGTCCATGCACTAAAGTTAACTGATGTATTCTTTAGTTGATTAATGAGTTTATAATTAGTGAATTAATTAATACTTAATTCACACCACTCTCACTAATTGTATCAATCAATGAAACTAGATACAAATAGCTCAACTATGTTTAGATTAGTTAAACTGAATACAACTCCACTAACTCCTCAATCAACTCCACCAAACTCTCTCACATGAGTTATAACTGAATTCTCCATGCAATAGCTCCACTTAACCCCTAGGAATAGCGTAATTCCTTCTGTTAGCTCCTATGCCACATCTGTGCACTTAACTGAAGTGCTCCAAGAGAATAAGATAATGTTTATAGTCCAAATATTATTAAGAGCTAATAATATTCGACATATCTATTTTTAGACTGGCAATCTAAAAATAGATTCTGCCTAGTATGTCTAAAAATAGAAGTCCGTCTATTTTTTCCAACTTGACCAACCATCCACAAATAGCATCTTACAACTCATAGAATATGATCAACATGTCTAAAAAGAGACATAGTCTAAAAATAGACTTGCGCCAAAAATAGCCTGCGGGCCCACTTAGTGAAGGCGACTCTTTTCACTAAGCTCGTCATCTTGTTGGAATCTCAACATAGTGAATTTTGGTTATGATTATTTATGTTTTTTATGTATGGTTAATCAAGATCACGTAGTATGGTAGTAAGTTCAACAAATGTGTTGAACATCCCCCTATATTGCCTCGGGTGAGACTTCAGTCTGCGCAAGAAGATTGTTGCTGAAAGAGTGGGTAACAGTGGTTTTTGTTGGTTCGTGCAACCACATTTGAACCTAGGTCTAGGCCCCATAAAGCTAACAAATGGTTTCATTGTCGGGACCGGGATCTGACTGAGGGATAGTTGGATGTGGAATTCGTCTAAGAAAAATATTGAAGATTGGATAGATCTAAAAGGAAGTGATTTTTTTGTGCAAGAAAATATAAATTCATGCATCTCTACTGAACATTGGTTGCAAAATTATACTTATACAGATCAGTACGAGATATTTTTCTCGTTCTTTTCTAGCGAGTTGTACGAGTGGATATCAATACTAGTTGTGCAGACGGGTCGTTTTAATAATAAACCAATTGCGTGCACCCCAGATCTAATTGAGAAGTTGAAAAATACTGATAACGAGATCACAAGGGCTTTTCATTATTGGATCGATAGTATCCTTGGAGGGTTTAGTACTGAGTTCATGATCGAAACTTCTGTGTCTTGTAATGAAGTAGAGCACAACTTCTTCAAAGGCCCGAGAGGTAAGTACCTGAATTCACTGAAGTTCTGGATTAAAATGTTATTGTGTGAAAATGGTATATTACGAATGCACTTAGATTGATGTTCGAACAAAGAGAACTTGGTGCTACGTGGAGCAGTAAAATATTCAGAAAAAATTTGGTTACTTACGTTGAAGCTGAATATCGTCCGGTGTTTGAAGGAGAAAGCAACACCGCTACCCTGAGAAGTCTGTCATTGAGATATGAAAGCAAGAAAAACACTGCATATATTCCCCAAACTTCCACCCCCATCATCACGCCATGCCATTTTTTTCCTCCACCTCCACCTCCACCTCCCCCATTCACCATGTCCCAACCCCCAAAGAAGCATGTGTTCAAGGGATCGGATGATCCATAATAGTTTTGGTTTGTTACAGAACCAATATGGAGTTCGTAGAATATTACAAATGAAAACATGAAGAAAGTGCAGTTGGTTATAGCACTACAAGATAGAGCATTGTCCTTGTACATGAAATATGTTATGATGAATGAAAATGCTACATTGGCTGAGATGAAGAGCGCATTGAATGTTGAATTCAAGAAACCAAAGTCACAGTCCCAGTGTATCACAGAAATCAAAGAGATTAAGCAGCTGGCTATTTAGACCATGTGGGAGGTAGATCATATATTTAAGACATTTTTGAGCCAAATTAACTTTAAGATCGCAGATGAACATCATAGAGAATGGTTCAATGCTGCGTTATTCCCTCATCTCAGATATCCATTGTCACAACAAAAGATTTCAACTTAGGTTGAAGTGTTACAGTTCGCGATGAAGCTTGAAGCTTCGCCAGTAGCTGATACAAGCATAGGAGTGCAACAGATTCAGAATCAGTTGGCAAGCTTGCACATGGAGCTTCAGGATCTAAAGAAGGGAAAGGAGGTTAAATCTGATATAAGGTTGAAATTATGGTGTATCAAGTGCAAAAAAGAGGTTCTCTATAAGGAGCATTTCCCTATTTATAGAGACTATTTGGGCTTTGGGATGTCAATTCCATTGAAGCCTTGACCGAGTTCTAGGCCAAGTGTAGGGCCCCATGTATAGTGTAGCATATGAAAAGTTGCAGGCCAACATTCCACGTACTATTGTCACCTACTGCAAAAGTTTGTTAAATCACCAAAGAAATTGTTTTGCAATTTCTGCAGTTCGATTGGACACGATGAACAACATTGTAAGAGCTACGATCTAATGATGAAGAATAGTCCTGGTGCATACAAAATGTAGGTAGAAGGTCGCGAAGCTTCTGGTTCGTCGACTGCGTGAGGAGGTTTCCTAGGCGGAGGGTGTGACTGAGGAGGAGGCGATGGTCGTGGATGAGGGAAGATCATATGTTACAACTGTGGACAACCATGACATTTTGCAAGGGATTGTTAGAATCCTACTGCATATTCCTGTAAGTATTGTCAATAATTTGGTCATGAAATTGAATATTGCCCCATTTTGTTAGCCAAAATGCAGGAGAAGCGCAACCAACAGTCAGCTCAGAATATACAAATGATGAGGGTTGAACCACGCTAGGAAGATCCCAGCATTAATATAGTAACGCGCAATGGTGTGAATACTGTAGGAAACTGAGCGGAAGAAAAAAAGGGCTGTGACAAAGACATGGGTAAGGAAATCTAAAGAAAATAATGTTGGGTTTAATGTACAATGTGAGAAAGAGTCATTCATGGAAGCAAAGAATACATTTATGACTCCTAAAACTTCGACATCAACCATGCAGAGACAGTTGTTTCCATTAAAGAATAAGCCTGAGGAGGATCTTGAAGTAAAGGAGCCTTATCAGTCTATCTTGGTATCCTTCTTGCATACATGTATGGAATTAATAAGGGACCATAACGTTGTAGAAGGGTTACAGGAGATAATAGATAATTGTGTTGGCAAGTAAAAGCTACAACTAGAACAACATGCAATAAATAAAGTGTACAAGAACAAGAAAAGAACTGGTCGGGAGATGTGGTTTACTGTGCAGATCGGAGACTATGATATGGATCAAGTCATTCTAGATCTAGGAACAGATGCCAATGTTCTGCCAAAATAGGCATGGGAACGAATGGGAAGCCCTAAGCTGCAATGGTCACCAATTTAGCTAAGGATGGAAAATCAGCAGAAGATTATTCCTATGGGCCGATTGTAGGGGATCAGCGTAGATATTGATGGTGCAGGTGTATTGGTCGACTTTGAAGGATTGTTGATAGTAATACTTATTTTGCATTGTTAGGATTTGATTGGTCTTACGACATGGATTCTATAATCAACCTAAAGAAGAGGCATATGATATTTGAAAAGAATGGTACCCGAGTTGTTGTGCCACTAGATCCTTCCAAAGGTGCGCGCTATACAGAGCCTATCCAACATGAGTATGGGGATGTTGAGATTGACCAGATATATAATCTTATTGTGAGGGATGAAGACTTGATTAATCCCACCAAGGATGGCCGAATATGTTGTGAGAGCGATAGTTTGTGCGTTTCATATTTCGATGAAGAGCTGGAGCATTGGTAGAATCGCTTGCATGAAGTAATTACTAAGCGATATAATAGAGTTACAAAATATTTGCGTTGTGTTAGATCGAAAGTGTGTGATTTGCCTTTTATGATGGAATTGGGAATGTTGTCTTGTTTCTGGATGAATTTAAGAAAAAAATTTCTTAAGGATCAGTGAAACGAATCTTTGGACTTCGTATTGAGGTTAACTCCAACCCAATGGTGGGGCACGCACAAAGAAATTTTATGAGGAGGGAAGGAGTTCTGAAAATTTATAGGGCTAAGGATTGGTCATGTCGATATGAAGATCACAAAGAAGTATGATGGTCAGAAGGATTCTTGTGGGAATTTATCTCGTTGGACCGCGGCTTGGGGAACTGAACCTCAACCAGAGTGGGTGCACATGTTCTTTCATTCTTTGGATACGATACCTCATCTGTGATATCTTGAAACAAAGTTGCGCCATGGCACTACAGATTGGAATGAGATGATAGAAGGATTCTTGTTAACTTATAGTTTGCTGATGGTTGGGAGTGCATTAATAAGGCTCTTTAAGAAGTCAAACTGGAAGTGTTCCGTATTGCCAAGGAGCCAAGGATGTTGGTACAGCTTGATTGGGCTGCATAGTTGGAACAAGCCCGTGAATGCTACAATTTGACCACAGAGGAAGGTGAGGAGGATTTGTGTGACATTAATATTCCTTATTCATAAGGAAAATGTGAGGTCGCAGGGCCTGAGATAACAATTTCAGACATAGCACAACCTATCTGGACTCAACAAGTCAACCTAGGCTCAGAGGCGGTACCCAAATTTGTGAAGCTTGGGGACTAATGGGATGATGATACAATAATAAAGGTCATTAAAATATTGCATGAATACCTGGACCTATTCCCAACGAAGTTCTTTGAATTAAAAGGCATTTTGGGTGATCTCAGAGTTATGCACATCACTTTGAAGCCTTATGCAAAGCCAGTGAATCAGCGCCCATATCGATTGAACCCAAAGTACAAGGAGAAAGTGAGGGAAGAACTCGACAAGATGTTTAAAACTGGCATCATTGAACCATTCAAGGAGTCTGAGTGGGTTATCCCTATGGTGGTCCAAGAAAATAATACTAAGGGTGAGATAAGGATTTGTGTTGATCTCCGCAAGTTGAACGATGCATGTGTCCATGATCCATTTCCGACACCATTCACAGATGAAGTATTGGCGAATTTTGGTGGTAATAAAGCTTACTCATTTACTCATGGATTCTCAGGGTATCATTAGATTAGGATTGCACCAAAAGACAGGAGCAAGACCACCTTCGCTATTGAGTGGGGGTCCTTTCAGTACATTGTCATGCCATTTGGTTTAAAGAACATGCCCACTATATTTTCCAGGGTTGTTGTTGCATCTTTTAAAGAATATATCCACAAGTTATTGGAATTATATTTCGATGAATGGACAAT
Source organism: Pinus albicaulis (assembly GCA_034641835.2). NCBI lineage: Eukaryota > Viridiplantae > Streptophyta > Pinopsida > Pinales > Pinaceae > Pinus > Pinus albicaulis. Next base: position 1,041,026,073 of record CM076578.1, read on the forward strand.
CTTTTTCTTATTAAAGAAGCATGTCTCTAGTCTGTGTTTGATGTTGGATACCTACAGAAATTATCAGATCTCCTTAAACCTAAAAAAGTGCATTTTCTGCGTACCATAATATGGTATTTTGTTGGGACATATTGTGTGCAAAAATGGATTGATGGTAGACCCTACGAAGATTGTCGTATTATCAATTTGGAACCCCCAACAAATGTAAATCAGCTACGCATGATGCTTGGACATATAGGTTATTACAAGAAGGCCATTAATGCGTACACACAGATCACTACGTAAATGGAGAAATTATTAAAGAAAAATGTCAAGTTTTGTTGGGATGACAATTTTCAAAAGAGTCTCGATGTCCTAAAAGAAAAAATGGTGATTGTGCCTATTCTCGTCTTCCCATATTGGAAGAAGGAATTTCATGTAGACGTCGATGTGCCCTGCATAAATTTGGGAGATGTGTTAGCGCAACCTAGAGAAGGAGATATTGATCACCCTGTAGCTTTTTCCAGCAGGAAGTTGTCTAAATCATAGAGTAAATACTCCACCACAGAGCGCGAAGGGCTAGAAATGGTCTATGCACTACAAAAATTCAAACACTATCTATTTGGTTTGCACTTCAAAATGTTCACGGATCATTCTACTTTGGAGTACCTAGTCAACAAGCCTTTGTTGGGGGGGGGGGGGGGATTCGCCGATGGTTATTTTTGTTCCAAGAGTATGATTGCGAAGTCATTGCCAACCCATGAAGTTTAAATGTCGGACCAAATCATCTGTCTAGGATTGAGACAAGGGAGGAACCGAAAAATATTGAGGAATGATTACATGATGTGTAGTTATTCGCTATCAAGGTTTCATATCAGCATTTAATAGATATCATTCAGTTTCTCTCGATGGGAATCGCACCTATGAAATACAATACACAGTAGAGGAAAAAGTTGGTCGTAAGGGAAACATATTTTACTCTGATTGTAGGACACCTGTATAAAATTGGGGCTGATGAGATTCTGCAAAGATATGTTCCTGGGCATGAACGACACAACATACTAGTTGAAACACATGGCGGAGTGGCTCGAGGTCACTACGCAGGAGAATCTACTGCGGATAATATTATGCACGTTAGATTATGGTGGCCTATGGTACATAAAGATTCAAAGGAATATTATAGCACGTGAAATTTTTTTCAGAGGACTGGAAGACCATCACGAAGAGATGAAATGGCCCTGCACCCCTAAGTTAAGTTACAATATTTCGATAAATGGGTGATTGACTTTGTGGAACCAATCGATCTGCTAGGAAAGAAAACGGGTGCGTGGTACATTATTACTACGACCGATTACCTCATTCGGTGGGCTAAGCTGTAATCAGTGAAGAATTGTACTATGAATACGACAGCAAAGTTCATCTTCGAGCATATTGTGTCATGGTTTGGATGTCCGGAAATCCTAATGAGTTATCGGGGTACCCATTTTTTGAATAGCACTATTGAAGCCTTGATCGAAGAGTTCCAAGCGGATCACCAAAAGATCACACCATATCAGCCCCAAGTGAATGGCACGGTTGAAGCCTTCAACAAAATACTAGAGAATGCATTGAAAAAGGTGTATAATGTTAATAGAAATGACTAGGTTCTGCGCATTCCTACGGTTTTATGGGCCTACCGAACTACCTAAATAAGCTGACAGGTCAGACCTCGTTCTGATTAGCATATGTTCAAGAAGAAGTGATGTTGATGGAGTATATTGTGCCTATTATTCACATGGCCGCAATGACGAACATGGCAAACAACGACGTTATGGAGCAGATATTGGCGCAACTGCTCGAGTTGGAAGAAGATCGGTTCATTGTTGGGTTTCATCAGTTGGTTCATAAGGAAAGGGAGAAGGCTTGGCATGATCGACATATTAAGAAAAAGACATTCAAGGACAGATACCTAGTTCTTTTATATGACAACAAGTTTGCGACATTCCCAGGAAAGCTACAAATACACTGGTTGGGTCCTTACATTTTCTGGAATGTGTCGGAGGGAGGCATAGTTCATCTCACAAAGCTAAATGGAGAATTGTTCCCTGTTCGTATTAATGGAAGCTGACTAAAGTTGTACAAAGATGATTATGTCCCCAAAAGCTTTAAATGACTATATGGACGGCGTAGAGTCTTAATGCACCTCGTAGTTGATGAAGGGCATAAGACAATAAATGAGTTGTAGGTACAGGCGAGCGTCGCTCAAGTGAGCAAGGCCCCAGACTTTTGGAAAGAGAGCAGGCGTTGATGCGGGTCCACCATTGAAGGATGCCTTAAGCAGCATCAAATAAAATATCAATGGCATACCAGCATTGTGACTCGGGATGAGTCACGGTTTTGTGTTAGGGGCCTGTTGGACATGGGATCCCCTCGAAGAAAGAAGTAGAGAAAAACTCTGCAGATCAAGGAGTGGAGCGCACAACATAGAGTCCATTTTGAGTCTTAGGGGCTTTGGGGTGGGTCAAAGCCCCTTATTATGCAATGGGATGGGAATATTTTTTGAACTTTTTAACTCCTTTCAAGGTTTTGGGACCATGGTATTGTAAATTCAAAATCTATATAAGGAGTCTAGATAGAATTCATGGGCAGAAAAGAGTAGAATTTGTAGAAATTTTTAATACAATTATGTATTTTCGGATTCTCGTAATCTAACAATTGTATGCCACTGTTAAATATAGAATCCTTCTACTAAAATATTTGCGGAAATATAATTTCCAATTGCAAACACATGAAGAAAGATCAATCACACATAACACAGATGTTTTTACCGAGAAATCATAAAGCTAAAAACCCCACTATAATATATTATGTATATATCATGGATCATGAAACAATATCATACAAAAATATAATCCAAGAGAACTCAGTACAATATATAATCATCTCACACTGTCATACAAAAATTAACATAAAAATGCACCAATTTACTGCCTCCTGACAGCCTGCCTCCACTGCGCAATCCCTATTGATCACAATCCATGAATGAATTCGATATTGCCTTTCCTTGACTGCGCAATCCTCATTGGCATCTACAATGTGTGTTTGGTTGCACTTGTGCACCAACTATAGTCACAACTGATAGTCAAACTGTCCCTTTCACCTATCTCTCATGAACTGGGTCTCCAATAGATCTGACATGCATGTAGTTAACAGTAGTAAACCTTCAGTTGCGTGTGAGACCACTCCATTTGAATTAATTTAATATTTAAGTCACTGATCTCTCACTAGTGTATGTTTAGTTACAACAAGTTACAACTAGCACAACTTAGTTTAACTCACTTAACTAAGTTAAACTACTTTACAACTCACATAACTACACATCCAACTCTGTTACAAATTTGTATCACTCAGTTACAACGAAGTCCACTAGCATGTCCCACCAACCAACCTTTGAACTCAAAATTTTTTTAGTTAACTGGTTTGCCACATCGGTTAACTAAAATCAAGTGCTTCGAGAGAATAGATTATTATTTATTGTCTAATTATTGTTAAGGGCTAACAATAATCGACATGCATTCTATTTATAGACATGAATTCCACGAAACAACTTCGCACATGCATTCCAAAAATAGACACCCATCCATCCATATCATTTTCTCAACCATCTATAAATATATTACTGCAAAAAATAGACTTTGATCCAAATTCTAAAAATAGACATATCACCTAAAATTATCCTGCAGGCCCCACCTAGTGTAGGTGCTTAATTTTCACTAGGATCATGATCTTGTTGAATCTCAACAGAATTTGATTAAATGCATTTGGATGTAATATTTTTTTGATTCAGAGACTTTGTTTTGGGTTAGAGTAAAGGCTCTTACAACTGAGTGCGCTGAGACCTTAGAAAGTATGTAGCTGTGTGTGTAGACCCCTACAGTTGAGTGCATAGGGTGAAAGGGAATGTATGAGAAATATCTGAGAAATTAATGAAATACTTTTGAAGATAGATCTTAGTTTCCATTTATGTGTTTTACTTTATTATTTTTTATGCTTATCTATGCTAAGGGTTCTGATCTGAAATTTCATAGAGAAGTTTGGTTTATGAATATTTATGTTGTTTTATGTATGACGAAGTAAGATCGCATAGTTTGGTAGTCAATTCAACAGATGTGTTGAAAAACACTTGTATAATTAGTAGATATGTTCTGTGAAGCTATGTTAAGGAAGAAAATCCCGAAATACACATTCCATGGTCCCTCTAGATGTATAAACCTGGTTCTAGCATCCCCCTATATTGCCTCGGGTGAGACTTCGGTCTACGCAAGAAAATCGTTACCGAAAGGGCCGATAATTGTGGGTTTTGTTGGTTCATGCAGCCACATTTGAACCTAGGTCTAGGCCCGATCAAGCCAACAATAATTGCACACTATGTAGTCCAAGAAGCCAAGGATGGAGCCTGAGGTTTGAGACTGCGCAATGCACAGTTCAGCCTGGGCAGTGGACTACGAGAGATTGCGCATTGCACAATCTCAATGACCAAGTAAGAAGGCTAAGCCTTGGAACTACGCAATGTGTAGTTGAGCCAACTTGTACTACACACTACATTGTTCCAGAGGACAAGCTCTTAGTTTGAGCCTTAGGATTGCGCAATGCTCAGCTGGGCAAAGTGAAAATCGGCAAAGGAAAGTGTAGATATGCCCAATGAAAGTGTGAAAAATGAGAATATCTAAGTGATGGTGTGAGCTTGAGTGCATATATAACTAAATATGAATGAATCATTTTAGATCAAATGCATAAACTCAACAAACGGGAAGAAAATCAAATCGGTGAGGAGAGTCTCTGAAATGGCGACCATCGGTGCAAAAACAAATAAATCGATGCGACACTTGTGAAAGGAAAACAACAAATTCAAACAACACTTATATAATATAAAAAATGTTAAAACACCAACCTGCATTAAGATAAATAAGTAAAACAACACTCACACAATCAAAACGACAAAAGCTACAGAAAAAAGCAACAGAAGGAGATAAAAATGAAACTCAGCTGGAAAAGCCACAACGACTGCACCGAAGGTTCCTTGATCTCCTCGGCAATGCTAGAGCTCCAAGATTAAATGTGAAAAACACCTCTAGGGTGTTAATTAAAAATATTTGAAAAAAGTGACAATTGGCGAAAGTTTCTAAAAATAGCGAATGTGCCTCCTTCGGGATATTAAAAATAGATCCCTATTTTTTAGGGATGATTTTTGTTTTTTAGCTTTTTTCTTTTTTATTTTCCATAAAAACTTTCCATGAACATTTGAGGGAAAAATTGCGCAATTATGGGGCATTGGGAAAGTTTTTGGCTTAGTGCACTAAGCATTTTTTTGAGCTCAGGGATGCATTGTGAAATTTATGGGCTCAATGTTGGGCTATCGTCCATGATTGCGCAGTTCTAAGCTCAAGTCAGAGCTTCCATTCAGTATTGCACAATCTCAAACATCAAGGTTGGGCTTGCCCTCATGGATTGTGTAGTTTTTGGAAGCAAGCCCAGAACTGTTGCAAGATCAAGTCAAGGGATTAGCTTATGACTTATAAATATCAGTTAAGTGTGAAAGCAAGTGAACGCAAGCAGAGATGAAAACAATAAATATCAATCATAACATGAATACTTGATAGCAATGCAAGATAAGCTCTTATGAGTAGAAGGTTAGGTTCCAAAATCTAAGCATAGGCAAACTTTTGGAGTGTGGTTCTAGCCGCTACAATAGGAGGTAATTGCGAGATTATTAAAATTGTTTGAAATTCAACCTGGTTGGTTATATAATTGGAGAGTCAATATCAATTGTCAGATTAATTAAGATGAGTTTTAGTGATAGTGGTAGATGGGACTCTATACAGAGTTATGATGGTAACCCTTTTTAGAAATTTGTACTTATTTTCTATGAAATTAAACTCGTTTTGAATGCCCATGTGGTGATAGTTGTTGCCACCCTATTCAATTTGTTTCTTAATACACAGGTTAAGTAGTAGGCCCATATCAGTCATACCTATTAATAGCGTCATAAAATAGTCCATCTGCAAGAGAAGCAATGGACTCTAAGGGACTCTAAACAAAAGGGGCAAATGGATTGCATGCCTCTTAAAAGTTTATTTACTTTATTATTATTATTATTTAATTTTAAGTATTATTTAATTGACCATAAATTTTGTGTTTTATTTAAATAAAATCCTAAAAAACCCTTATATATATATATATATATATTTATATATATATATATATATATATATATAATTAAAAAAATATTGACACAAAAACTTGCATGCAATGCTTTCCCTATATGTTTACCCCCACCATCCTTCGACTTTGTATTTCCATCTTTTCCAAGTTTGTGAGTGCTTAATTTTTTATTTTTTTTATCTTTGGATGTGTTTGGTTCCCTTTTCATTCAATATAAATGAAGAGTATAGCAGATAGGTTCAATATGTGGGTTGGAGAGTGTGGAAATTGATGTCCAAATTGTTTAAATGGGAATGTCATATTCCATGGTTTTATTTGTAATTTTGTGAATACATGTTCATTTTTAATGTTGGAGGTTTGAGATACATATCATTTTTTTTAGCATAAGGCTATCCACTAGAAGAATGAAGGGATTATGAGGAAAAATAGTAAGGTCCTCTTTCCTTCGCAGATGTTTTGTTTAATAAATTGTAGTATGCTCTTCTCTCTCTTGATGTCCTTTCCAACATTGGCATTGATGAGTTTATATATGTTCATACCTATGGTACTGGAATTTTCAGGTGCACCTTACAAAAGGAGAACCAACTGTTGAGCAACGAGGTGTTGAAAACTTACACATTACTCACTTAAGAACTAACCATTTTAATACATATGAGTATATTTCTTATACATCATAGCAGACACATTTAAGTTATGTGCTTTTTCAGAACCGTTCAACTCTGAAGTTTTGGCTTGAATTTTTGTTTTTTTTCAAAATTGGTCATTTTTCAATGTCAGAAATATGGCAGACCTGAGTTCCAAAAGCTTTCATTGTTAGATTGTAACACCCTCTTCCCACATCTACCCAAGTAACTAGCCAAATGGGGTAAATATGTGACGAGAGGCTACTAAGATGAGATTCAACCTCCTATATGACCTGAAGGAAGTGGAACCGGCGAAAACACGACAAACACACCTTACACTGCATCATTGACATCCCCAGAAGGTAGCCCAACCTTTTAGGGCCCTATTCCCTGAGGGTGAACTAATTTTTTACCTATTTGAGGATTAGTCGCGGGCATGTAAGGGAAAGGTAGCAGTTAGAGACCCTTAGCCACAGGATTTCCTTGTCGAGGCCACGATTATGGCCCCAAAAGTTCAATAATGTGCCTACAGCTCCAAGATTCATGCCACATTTTCAACCGCTGAGCCCAGGTCACTGCCCAGAACTTCCTATAACTTCAAGATAGGGTGAATAACATTAAAAATATATATAAGGAAGCAATCATATCAACAGGAACTCATCCAACCCCACCCATCCATTACAATAATTTTTTCAAACATGTCACATACATTGCATCTACAAGTGTAAACAATAGATTTAAACATGGGGGTCTATCACAAATTTGAGAATGGTTAAGAATCATTTCTCCCCTACATTGTAAGCTACAATACAATCTATTTGAGCATAGAAACATTGTGCATTTATTTACCCGTAAAAACATAGATAGAGCCATACATCATCACTGATCAAGTACATGCTTATAATCAACATAATAAGAGCATAAATACAATGGATATAAAAACAAATAAATCCATACAATAACCAACACATTTGCATAATGAATACCAGAGGAATGAGCTCTTCATTACTGAATGTAAAACCTAACCAAATATGGGACTTCCACGTTCCCCATGACCATTGATTAGTTGAGCCAAATCTCACTTCATCCAATCACCCCCATGCCATATTCCAAGTATGAATGTGGGACTTTATCAAACACATCAATCAACACCAAACTAGGGCTCCAAAGACCAAACTATCTCAACCCAGAAAATAGTGATTTCACCTCACGATCGGACACCACTAACCATCACATATTGATCTCTATCTAAGTTGTTCCAGGGCTCTAGAGTGTTTGTTCCAACCAGGGCTTCTAGGACTAGTAACTCAACCCCAAATTTTACAGGGCTTCCAGAATGTTTTTCCAACCAAGGCTTCCAGGACTAGTAACTCAACCCACTTAGAGCTTCTAGAGCATTTTTCCAACCAAGGCTTCCAAGACTAATAACTCAACCCATAGTTGCTTTTTAGGCTTCCAGAGCATTTTTCCAACCAAGGCTTCTAGGAACTAATAACTCAACCCACAACTAAATGAATCATGAGAAACAACCAGAAAACGATCAATGGAAATAAACCCACAAAACCATGGTTGTCTTGGACATTTCAAGGCTAGGAAAATCCACATGCATACCCATGCATGCCAAAACTAGTGAGGAAAACATACATGAAACTCTGTACCTTCAATCAATATTGATGTATGTACCGATCCCAATGTCCACCTACGCTTTCCTACTCTTCCTTTTCCTTCTTACTCCTCACCAAGTATCCACACTCTCCAAGAGTGCTCCAAGAAAACTCTAAGTATCCAAGAGTATGAGAGAGAGAGAGAGAGAATAATGAGAGAGCTCCAAAAATTCACTGACAAAAGGTACCAACTGATCCTTAGAAGCCTTTTTATGGAAGAGGCCTCTATTTTCTTCATTTTCCATTATTTTCCTTCAATTTCCTCCTCACATGCAAGCTATGACCTTTCATCTCCATTTTCTTCTAATTTCCATTATTTTCATAAATAAATGTGCCAAAAATACGTTTTCCTCTTTAATGCCTTAGCCATAGCCTTTTCCAATTTCCTTAGCCATAATGAACCATGTGAACACCTACATTAGGATTTTTTTCCCAACATTAAGCTTGGAATACGTGTCCCATCAACCGTGATTATTATTTTAACTTTATCACATGGAATTTTCACCAGGGCTATTACAGAACCCTCCCCCTTGGGGGACCCCATACTTGATGTTCAATAACACATATACCTTAGCAACACTGTTGAAAAGCAAACATAATTCCCATGGAGCTTTCTAACATAGCTCAATACAATATTTACAATGATCACCCTGCTGAAAACCAAACCAACATGACATCATAATAACATGACAACTATAATGACATGACACCATAGTGCTTATTAGATATTTATAACATAGCTCATGGCTATATTTACATCCATATACATATGTACATACATCCAACCATCGCATCAAAACATATACCAAAACATCACCAAAACATATGCTAAACAAAATCAACATCACACCAAAATTGTTTTGCCTCAATCGTCAAACCAGGAAAGATACATGGCCCTTTTGTACTATTCAAACCCCCCCCCCCATTCATTTTTATAATAATTAATTTTTTAAGAATAAATGGGGACCCTTTAAAAAAAATTCCAAAAATTATTAGCAAGAAAGAGTTTTCCTTTTAAAAACCATTTGTAATAAAACCTTAGATAATATTAAGGCATTGAGCTAGTCACTTAGGACCAAGAATTTCTCGCTTTATCACAAAATGCAGAATCCAAAGTAATGAATATTAGTCATAATTCAATTCTGTGAAACGCGATAAGTAAAACCCTTTTATCATACTGAATGTAGTGTTGATCTTTTTCTAACTTAAAAGGCCTTTAAATAATCGTTAAGTCCATTAAGCGTCTGTCTTAATGAAAATATATTTCGCATAAGGAAAAGTCACTTAAAACATCAATAAATATGTCACGCATCGCAAATCAAAAAACATAAACAATTTTTTAATTAATATATCCCCGACCATGCGACCTTGCGATAGTGCGACATTGCAATATATCAACCTTCTAATATTGCGATATTGCAAGATATTGCGACTTTGCTACATTGCGATATTGTGATTTTGCAATATTGCGATTTATCACAATTGCAAGATCGATATTGCACTTAAGTCATACCAATTTGTAAATATCATTTGGTACTTGTGATGTGATGTTTTTATAATACTTTAAAAGAATCACACGTAGGCCTTAATGCATAATTAATAAAGATCAGTCGCATTTACTCTTTTAAAGGCTCGAGAAGATCTATATATTTTTACTCATGTTTGCAATAAAAGTCTCATCCTTATAGAATTTACTATGTTATTGAGTTTCCACTTTCATTATCGCTCTATGTTTCATTATGTTTTCTCCATTGCTCAATTGCAGGAAACAGCACTCAGAAATGACTAAGAAGGGAAAAAAGACAATCGAGGTTACTGCGTTTTAAGAGTCATACATGAATCCACTCTTTACTAACACTACATGCAACAAAGATGGTGGGACTACATCATGGGAAGCAATGTATAATTTACTGGAAGATGAAAATCCAATGATACTGGAAATAAAAGCAACAGTGGACGCTAAAATATCATCTGAGGCTTCTTACTTTGAAGCAACATGTTCTTTCCTGCACAGGATAGCTGCAAGGCCCAAAATCCTGCCATACACGGATATGGTGAAGTGGGTTATTGAAAATGTGGATATTTCAGATAAGACAATCAGAAATTCAAGGCAAGAAGTCATGGGGTCATTTACCTCAAACAAATTATGCAGAATGTATCACCTACCAGAACCTCAAAAGCCCTATGACAAAGCTTTCATTGACCAGGTCACAAAATAAAATGAAGAACCGATAGATGTTATGCAGACTTGGAGGTCTAGCTCCAGCAACTTCAAGCAGGAGAAATCTAGTATGTACCCAATTGCACCTTTATCAGCCCCACATAGTTATGTAGTTGTGATGATGTGTAGGCCATTTGGAAAGGCTGGCAGTACCAAGTTTTCCATGCAATGGGTTCCATTGATTGATGCAGTTGTTAATTCCAAAATTATGAATTGGAGTAATATTTTGTCAGAAAATTTGGCTCTGGCCATTAGACAATATAGGCACAACATATTTGTCTCCACTAGGGTTATCCCTCACTTTTTTATGAGTGCATACGTAATGGATGTTATTTGTTTTTGTTCAAGATTTCCAAACATGGGTTGGAATTGGACTTTGAAAGACCCTACTCCTGTTGGCGAAAAGTCAGGTCTCGCGGGCAAGACCCAGGTTCAAGAGTTGTGGCCAACAAGGGGTCCGGTGTAGTCTAGGAACACGCCGGCATTTTCACCCTGCTCTGGGAGAGCAGTGCGTCTCACCCGAGGCGTGCCGTGACCACATGTGTAAGGGGAGGAGATCACTGGTAAGGAATAAACCCGCAACCCAAGAAAGAAAGTGCATCCATTACATATACCAAATTACACATGCAAGATCACTAACTAAGTATTCAGACAGCCACAACTTAAAATTTTTAAATCAGGGTAAACACATTACAACACATGAACAACATATTGAGACAGCAATCCTTCCTTATATTATTCTTCTGGCTGAATACATGATTACATAGCTTTCTTCTCTGATAACTCACAAGTCAGATACAGATGGGTCTGAGAACAGAAAGGAAGAACATAGAAAGTAAGAACCCATAGGAAGAACAGGCATGATTCTTCCGCAGCTGCTCTGCGCATCCTTCCTCAGGTCTTGATCCTCGCGACTTCTCTCACATCCATTCAACCTTCAACACCACAACAACTAACCCAGTAGGTGATCACCTTTTATTCACCGCTCTCGAAGCCAATGACTTCTCGCATTGTCTTCCTCTAGCTTTTCCCGGCTTCTCTTCGGTCTTCTTTGCATATTTCCACTTCTGTTTCTGCTTTGTATTTCTTTCACATCTGCCACTTATCTACGTTCGATCTCAGTTATCGTGCTTCCGCGCCTGTAGTAGCTCATGGCGCTCTTGCTTCTCGACCTTGATCCTTGATTGCTATGTGTATTTATTAGCAACTCAAAAAGAGTCAAAAGTTCAAAATGTCTTGGTCGAAAGTTCAAAACTTAAACAAAAACAAGGGCCCCAACAGGCCCCGACCACAATTCTTTGACTCGTCCGCAAGTCAATCACAAATGACAGTTTCTATTTCCATTCCCCCGCTGGCTTCCGTGCCCTGCTCTGCTGTTCCTTCTTCCGCCACCCTTTCCTGCTGCACTCCGCCATCCGGTTGACCAAACAAGGGCCCCAACTCCGGGACCCGGCGGAGTGTTGAATCTCTCAACTCTGTGAAGGTCGCCACTGCTTGCTGCCATTCCTGCATCAGCAAGTCGGCTTCTTGAGAGATTCGGTTGGCGGCGGCTTCATCTATGGGGGTTCGGGGCCCGGTTCACTCATTGG